>JALAJA010000878.1:0-5000 GCA_023376005.1 Doryteuthis pealeii
AAAAAGAGAAGAGTAAGGTTATTGTTTAGTGTTTGGGACCCGTATGAGGGGAACCTATTTAACATATGAGTAACTTTCTATTTTACGAGACAATCTCCCCTGAGTCCAATAAATATGCTCACAAAATCTAGTCGCTATACACCGAGGCGTCTATAGGGAACAACAAACACCCCCCACACACACCACACATATAATATATATATATATATATATATATATATATGGATGTTTATATAGATAGATAGATAGATAGATAGATGACACAGATTTCCTTGACACTGTCGCTGGAATACTACAAGGAGATAAGTTGACACCATATATCTTATAATAATGGAGATTCGGTGTCCATCTGTAATTGAAACTCCAACACTCCCTACGTCACAATAGCCTCAGGAATAGATTGGTACTTATTCCTATTTTGGGTTAAAAAGTTTTCTATTGTGTATACTACTAAAAAGTCTCGCCCTTCGGGCGAAGTAAAAATTAATTTTTGAAAGATATTGTCTGAGGTAGGTGGGAAAAATAAATCAATTTTAATTCTATATTTCTTTAAAAGTAATTACTTACTTAAAAAGCATCATATCCACTTCTTACCACTACTTCATCTATATATATATCTTATCTTATTATAATGGAGATTTGTGTTTGTCTGTCTGTAACGAAGTAATATTACTACTCAATCACAGTTCCCTTAGTTTATTTACATCACATTCTCCATGATTTATTTTTATTTAACCTCAATGAATAATAAAATTGTTTTACATATTAAGACTGTTGACCATATATACATACTAATAATACGCAATTGTATTTATATATACAACAAAATAGCGGTTTACAGTGTGAATGGGAAGGCTAATTTGCATATTGATCTTAAAAAAATTGATTTTAATAATAATATGCTAAGTATTATTGATTTCAAATTGTTTGGTTTTATATCATTGAATATGAGCAAAAATCTCTGGGTAATCTTAAAAGAAATTCTTAAAAGAAGAAATAACTGTAATATTATCCTTTACTTCCTATTTTAAGTAAAGAGTTAAATTAAGAAAATTTACCAATGAAAGACGGGAGTAATGAAAAATGATGGAATAGTTAGTTTCAAAGCTGTTATACCCCCTCTGTTCCAAATCGTTTATCTGCATTCTTATTTAGTGTTATTAGCCTTTCTAATTCAACATGATATTTTATTATATTAAAACTTAAAAACTTACACCCGGAGGGTGCATATATTTGCTAGTATATATAAAGTGCAGTTGTGTGTATCTGTATGTCCAGAAGAAAACTTCGAAAATAAAACAATTAACGACAAAGTAAATATATATACACATTAAATATATTCAGGGCTTGGATTTTGAGCAAAAATAACAAAGATGTGATTTATATTATCGAATATATTTCAAAATTTAAATTTGAAAAGTAACAGAAGGGAAAGTAATTTACTTGTTATTGTTGTAGACCCTTTTCATTACTTACTTCGATTCTTCTTCTGGCGTCTTTGATATCTTAAATTCTTGGGGACTTCGTCTTGGTGGTCGGTCGCACTTAACTCATTTCTTCTTCGAGATCAGTCTTGTTACCAAGACATTCACCAACATTCACCAAAATTCAGTGTGAGTTCCAGTTGAAGGCAGGACATCTTCTCTGCCTGACGTCCAACTGAAAACTGAGGACCCAACCAGGTCCCACGTGACTTCACGTATTTCCCGGGCTTTCTGTACTATTCCATGGAAAGTCCCGCCGTGATATGAAAAGGGCCATCCGTTTAGAAATAATCTTATGCAACCGCATAGATTATGTAACATTATTTTGTTTATCTTTTTCTTTTGTATTTTTTCTTTTTTTTCGCTTTGAATTATAAAATTGATTGATTGAATTAATTGCATCATTTATATCTTTTTTTTTTAGAAAATTGTAAATCTTTGAAATTTCTTACTTTATTGTTATATATTTCTGTGGGGATTTTTTATGGGACAACCAGTGAGGATCTCACTCGCGATAAGTAATAATGGATCTGCGAGACTAACTTTTAAAAATTCACCCTCTACCCTGGCGACGCCGGGTAGCCACTTCTAGTTTTTACATAATTCTACAATATTTTATTAAAATTGAACGCAAGTTTATTAAAGAGTATTTAATCTAGAGTCAAAATCATTAACAAATAGAAACATCTTATTTATTTATGATTTCTCTATGAAAATCTGAGTTAGATTTGCCTATGTTATAGTTATTTACTAAGCTTAGCTTAGATATGGCACAAGGCCAGAAGTGTGGGGCTCCCAATGAGAATCGAACTCACTAACAATGGTTTGCGAAGCGAGCTTGCTAACCATTACACCACGTGAAGTGCCCTACATATTTACTAAGCTTAGCTTAGATATGGCACAAGGCCAGAAGTATGGGGCACCCAGTGAGAATCGAACTCACTAACAATGGTTTGCGAAGCGAGCTTGCTAACCATTACACCACGTGAGGTGCCCATTTGCCTATGTTATAAGTGCGTTTAAAATCCTGCAAAGTGTCTTATATGTCTCACTAAAAATAAAGGTTTATGGGGTAATTAATTTGCATACTGGTTTTAACAAAATCGGGTTTAATAAATAATTACATGGTGTTATTAATCTCTAATATTATTGTTTTATTCTCCAACATATTAAAACCAATCCTATGAAAGATTTGGACCATATGACCTTTAGGCACCCCTTTTGCGATCTCGATTCATAAGGACATTTTTAATTTACACCGTCAAAATCCGGTTGTTTG
The DNA here is from genome assembly GCA_023376005.1 of Doryteuthis pealeii. NCBI lineage: Eukaryota > Metazoa > Mollusca > Cephalopoda > Myopsida > Loliginidae > Doryteuthis > Doryteuthis pealeii. The sequence continues at coordinate 2,764 of JALAJA010000878.1, forward strand.
TTAACAGATGATTTTTAGAATTTTTTTTAATTAACCCCTAACTCTAACTCCTAACCCTAACCCCTAACAAACAACTGGGTCTTGACAGTGTAAATGAAAAAATGTCCTTATGCATCGAGATTGCAAAAGAGGTGCCTAAAGGTCATATGGTCCAAGGATTTTATAATTAAACTAATTAAAATATAATTGAAATATGTGTAATCTTTTTATATGCGTTCCTACTTTATTTCATTTTGTATATTTCATTACATTAAAACTTATGCCCGGCGGAGAGCACATATGCTTTCTAGTATTTATATGACTAGATTACGTACTTCACACGTCACAAGATCCCATAAGAGAAAAAGACCTCGCCCTAAAAAAGGAAAGAAGCAGTGATATCCCGACAAGAATATTACGGATGTGGACTACGCAATATGATCTAATGCTTCTCGCAAATACACATGCACAAGCCGAATTAATGCTACACAGCCTTGAGAAAACAGCAAAGAACATTGACCTCTTACTAACAAATTGTCGACCCTGTAGTTAGTTTGAAATAGATTCATTGGAGTTAAAAGCGTAGGCGGGAGGATTTCTGTTGGATGAGGCCAAAACGGACCCCTAGAGAGGCGCGAATCTCGCGCGCCATGAGAAAAATGTAACTAGTTAGATTTAGTTCCAACCTGACGTTGAGCAGAGAGGATGCCAATCTCTCTGCCGGGGTTGTTGACTAACAGCGCTGCGAATAAGAATGGGTTAAATAAAACTTGATCAAGAAAATGCAAGTCTTGTGAGTTAATTAATACATGACTAAAAACTAGCCCTTAAAAGAAGCAGAAGACTAGACGAGAAGATGACAGAGAGGTAGTGAAGAAGAAATGAAGAACAATAAGTCTCAAACTCTTGTCTCTCTGTCTGTCTGTCTGTCTCTGTCTCTGTCTCTGTCTCTGTCTCTCTCCTCTCTCTTCTCTTCTCTCTCTCTCTCTCTCTTCTCTCTCTCTCTCTCTCTTTATCACCTGAGTTTTCTTTCTCAATTATATACCCGACAATATAAGGTAGTTGTATCAGTACTACTGTACAGTTGCACCACTTAGACCCTAACAATGCACCTAGAGAATAAGACACATGGGAGCCACGCAAGAATGATGCGTGTCTTAAATAAATCGTTGAAAAACACAAAAATTGAATCAAATTTTGTTATTGTCACAAATTCTATTAAAAACTTCAATGTCTTATAATCTGATATAATGGAATGACCCATCTCCCCCATACCTCAACAGTGGCGATGGTTCTAGCCTCTTTTTAAGAACACACAATATTACTCTTGTTACATATTAATTGGATCCCTATTACTTTTTAAGGTAGTATAGAAATCCTTATGGCGATCAGTACAGCTGATGGCCTTGAGAGTGAGTGACAATGCTTGACCTCACTCTCACCTTGCTTTCTGGGGATAGAATCGTGAGAACGGAACCCCGATAGAAAGCCCCTTCCGGTTTAAGGTAAGCAACTCAGAGTTGCAGTAGTTAGTTGCAGTAAGTCAGTTGCAGAGTTAGAAGCTAGCAAGATGTGAGTTGACTGCGCAGTTGTCTGGCCTGGGATCCGGAATAAAATAACCATCAACAGGTAATCGAAGTCTTGTTGTTATTACTAAAGCTAACAATGACACAAGGCTTCTGAATAAGAAATGATCCCAACAGAAACGCAGACACGGAATCCCCAGATAAGAAAGACCAGATGAGACCATTAGAAGATAGAAGTCAGAAGACTAGACGATCAGAAGACGGCCGGAAGAATAGACCAGAGTAAGACGTAACAAATATATCTATTTGGTACCGTGACGAAACGGCTATGTTACACTCTGTGCAGAACTCACTTGAAGTACTTAGACGACGGACTCTCCTCCTAATAATCACGTGACCTTAATATATGATATAATCTAAGCCCTTGAAGGGGTCACCAAACTACGACCCGCGTAAGGGCAGTAGGGTTGGAATAATCATATAGGTGCTAGGGGTTGACATGACCAGCCGATTGATCGGATGGTTCTAAAGGGGAATGTTGCACCTCATGGACTGCTGAGTCACCAGGATTCCGTCCTTCAGCATCAGGGGTCACCACCCAGGGCTAACAAGTAGCTTCATTTGTGGGTTACCCCTCTGCAGATGAATGATTTTATATAGAAAACAGTTAAGATATAACTAAAATAACTGTAATCATTTTATATGCGTTCTTATTTAATTTTGTTTGTCTTT
>JALAJA010000878.1:7500-27500 GCA_023376005.1 Doryteuthis pealeii
TGAAAAAATTGACAAATATCTGGACCTTGCCAGAGAACTGAAAAAGTTATTGAATATGAAAGTGAAAGTTATACAAATTGTAGTTGGTGCACTTGGAACAGTCCCAAAAGGATTACAAAAGGGTTTGGAAAGTTTGGATATCAGAGGAAGGATTGAAACCATTCAGAACACTGCACTGCTGCAATCTGCCAGAATACTCAGAAGAGTCCTGGAGACCTGAGGAGACTTGCTGTCACTCAGACTCCAGTGAAAGACCATCAGCTAACACTGATGTGAAAACTCGAAAGGAATAATAATAATAAATAATAATAATAATAATAATAATAATAATAAAGACATGATTAATAGTTAATGTCGTAGGAAATGTATTCGCCACCAGCCCATGCCACAAACAGTCGTTGTCCTGGGGGCGACCTTGCCCTCTGTGATCTTGCGATGGGATACACGGGAATACAGGTTAGGTGGCTGCGCAGTTTGAATTAATGTTACCATTGACTGGATGATTTGGCATTCTCCGTTTGTGGCATGGGATGGTGGCCCAGTGTGTTGAGTCCCCGCTCTTCACGCTGGGGTCCGCTGGTTCAATCTCTAGTGGCGGAGATTGTGGTATGCACTGCTGATGAGACCAAAGGAGGTCGAAACAGCTGTCCAGTGCTCCGGATTTTGCAAATGGTGTTTGCCGAATTGTCTGGTTGTGGTAATATGATACAATTATCAATTATATATATATATATATATATATATATATATATATGGACTCTCTCATCGATTTTCGACGCATGAGGGTTCAAGGATGAACTCATAAGCGACGTTCTCCTGTGGAAGCCAACACATGGACATGCAAGTGTGGGGCGCCCAGCAAGGACATACATTGATCAGTTATGTGAAGAAGCTGTCTGCTCCGCAGAGGAACTCCCAGGTGCAATGAAATATAGGGAAGTTTGGCGAGAGATTGTCATGGATACCCGTGCTGCATGTGCGACATGTTGATGATGATTAGAAAGTGTAATTTTCAGCCCAGTAATATTCAAAGTGAAGAAGTTCCAACATGTAGTGTATGTGGAAGAGTATGTCTCTCGGGGCTGGCCTGATGAGTTATCTGAGAAAACACAAGGATACAGTGTCAAATGCTACCGGCACCTAACTATGACGATAAAAAAACTAAAAAACAAACAAACAGGAAATGGTCTAACTCGAACACCAGTTGACAGTCATTATATACATATATATATATATATATATGATAAAAAAAACTTTACATATGAATGTTTACTCCATTGAAGATATTTATCCATAAACACCACGGATTTACCTATAAAAGTGGGCGACTTATTTTACAGTTGGATTGTATTACAAATAATTTTGATATTTTATATACACTTTTTATAAAATTATACACTTTTTTAAATAATTCTACATCAGACTTTTTTGAGTCTTACTTTATAACTATAATGCTTCTGATTATTTTTAAAATTAAAAATAAAATTCATTTTATTTTTAAATAAAATTCATTTTATTTTTTAATATAGACAGCGCATTTTTTGATTAATTCCAACTTTTGACTAGCAGCGTTCTGTTTTTGCTAACGGTCATTTTTTCCGTCTTATTTTTGTTGATGACCGATCCACGTGGCGGTCGATGCATGATATTGCGAGGGTCCTCACATCAGTGAGGTAGGGCCGTTGTTGTTTTTTAAAACCGTCCGAGAGGGAAGGCCCCGAAACGGTTTGCACATTCTCTCCTGATGAGCCCATGCATTTGTAAACATCCTTTGTTTTTTCAATAATCATTCACACTGTCGGATTAATTTCCATTTATTTTTCACACACACACACACACACACACACACACACATATATATATATATATATGTATATATATATATATAATATATAATATATATATATATATAAATGTCAGCGTCTCATTGTGTGACATTTTCAACTTTACTCCTAAAGGCTTTAGCCCATCATATTTATACCATTCTGACATCAGAACAGGATCCGACAGTATGAATTAAACATTTTTTTGAAAAAAACAAATGATGTTATTATTTCACTGACAGAATCTGTTTCGACCTTTTAATAAAGTGGTCTTCTTCAAAAGCGAAATATTTATGATATGATGGAGAGACGGAATAAGTAAACCGTTAAAAACAGGAGGGGTACAAACGTTCGGAGCCGGATTTTTTTTTAATTTTGAAAATGCATATTCTGTGTTAAAAATAAAATAAATTTTATTTTTAAAAACCAGAAGCATTATAATCCACAAGAAAACTCATAAGACTTTGTTGTAAAAATATATGAAAAAAATGTATAAAAAAATATCAAAAATGTTCAGGATTCCAGCCACAAAAAAGCAAGTTAAAAGTCCACAGCACAATTGAAGAAAGATGGAAAATTTCAAAGGATTAGTAATGTTGACAAATTCATGGTTTTGTAGATCATATTAGCCTCCGGAGATTTAAAGACCGCTTTATTAAAAGGTCGAAACAGATTCTGTCAGCGAACTAATAACATCATTTGTCCATGACATAAAACTCTGCCATTAGGATTAATGAGCGGATGGAGTAATCTCTCCGATCAATCAGCTGGTCATGTTAAGCCCCTAGCCCAATATGATTGTCCCGACTGTATTACTATTTTAGCAAAGCCTAACCCTAATCCTATGCACTAGAAGACGGTGGTTGAGGATATTAGTGTCCTGGGTATGACGTTAGACTGCATCTGGTTGTGAGGCTCCAATTTTGGAGCTCTGGAAAGTGTGGGACATGCATTCAAGCCATTAATCGTTGGTCCTCACCATCTCAGCACAAAATCTATTCATTCTATATTCATTAGGTTCTACCAAATTCACGTCACGTGATCAGTTTAGGCAATATTGAAGAAACTAAAATCTTGCAAAAAAGAAATAACGAACACAAAGAGTTGTTACAAAGAAAAACAGTTAATTCAAAGATCACATTATCCGACTGGGAGAAAATTACTCACCGTTATCTTGAAAAATAAGTAAAACAGTCCATTTTATTTTTTATAAAAGAGTCGGTTTCTTTAGTGGCATTTTTTAGCTGAATTCTGAATTCGTGGTTTTTTTACTAAGAGAAAATCCCGTATAAAAACTTATTATATTTTCTGATATAATTGTAAGATTCAAAATGATAATACTTGAAGATAAAACTCCGACTAAGGTTGATAGACAAAACATTTAATAGGTATACAGCACAAGAATCAACAGGGTACATAATACATAGGTGTACATAAACATACACACATAAGTAATATACAGTTATATGTAAAAAGGATAAACATAAAAGCAACAGACATGAGATTTGGAATAGTCCATACTGTATAAATCACTTACAGTAATGTAAGGGGGGCGAAGCCCCAACCAGAAGGGGGTAGACCAGAGTCTAACCCATAGTGTCTCGTAGGTCGGCAGGCAAAGAGAGTGAGAAGTTCAAATCAGCCGCTTAAATACACCCGAGGCCCCTAGCGGGAACTAGCGAAACTAAACGGGCTGACAACTCTCCAGGCAAATATGAAAATAACGCCACATAATTATTCAGACTTTTATGTTTATAGAAAAAAATTAAAAAACGTTTTTTATCGGTTTATTTTTTTTCAAATTTTCAAAAAGTAAAATTGGGAGGAGGTGATCTCGTAAAAATCTCCTAGTGAAAAGGGGATAGACTCCCTCGCTGTCTGGCTGAGACTGACTTTAAGCCACCCCAACAACTTTACTTACTTATTTTTACTTTAAAACTAAGAAAACACTTTTGTTTATTATTTATATTTTGCTTGAAGGCAATTACAATGCATGTATCGCATAAAATTCGATAATTATAGCAAATAATCTTGACAAGTGAATCCCGGCAAAGGATGGCTCGCTATGCAGAACACCGTACAGACTGTTTCGACTTTATTAAGTCTCATCAGCGATGTATACTAACGACTTCCCTCCGACAGAAATCGAAACCGGGACCTCAACAGGCATAGTCAGAAACAATATCGCTTCGGCGGCCGGTACATAGCGAACAATCCCTGCGAAATTAACCTTGTCAATGATACTTACATGCCTCTACCATAGTAGGTAAGGGGGCGTTGATTGAATAGTAAACAAACCAAGCCGTAAGCTCTTCGGCGAAGTGAATAAGATTTTTGGATGTTTGTTTTTTAGAAGCATTGTTGAATAAATTATTATTTATATTTTGCTTGAAGGCAATTTAATGTTAGTTGGGGATTGAACACGCCTTAAAATCGAAGACTTAATCCTTACAGTAAATGATGAAAGCATATTTTATGTAGAAGACACAAGCTTAGACAAGAGGAAATACATCAAAAAGATACAGGATAAAGCTCTAACCGCATCAGCGTGGATATGGCAAACCTACAATGTGACATCAAACCGACAAAGTCTGGTGGGATGCTCTGGGTTAGTGGTAATGATGCTTCAGCCCCGAAATCATGCCTGAACCCAGAGTCATCATCGGATAAAGGCTTGTGTAAATAGCAGTCATTGTATAAAGATTATTAAAGAGATTCAATTGAAAAAAGCGTATCAATTTTGATGTCTGCATTTCTCAGTGTTTCATCCATAGCAACTATGGATGAAACACTGAGAAATGCAGACATCAAAAAAGGAAATATATTTTTTTTGTTTTGTTGCTTTTTTGTTTTTACAAAAAATATTTAAAGCAGATTTAGAATTTGATTTTGAAAAAAGAAAAAAAATATTTTAGCCAAAACTTATTTTAGATATAATTTCACACTGCCCTGAGTATCCGAGAATTCCTGGCCCAGAAGAAACAACCTCCCTACTCGCCAGGCCTGGCTCCATGTGATTTTTTCCTCTTCCCCAAGCTCAAGAGGGTCGTCCATCAAAGGAACCCGTTTTGAGGATGTGCTTGACAGAGCTAAGAAGAATCCCGGCAGAATCCTTCCAGGATTGCATATAAGCGTAGCAGAGAAGTATACAAAAGGGAATGATACTCCAGGAGTTATTTCTTGTAGTTTGTAGTTTGGATTTGAAATCATTTTTTTGTGACAGTCCTGAAACTGTTCTGACATACCTCGTATAAGTAGCCCGCAGCATGACATCCACTTAGAGGACGACACCTCAAACGTATCCGACCCGTAGTAAGAAGAATCGAAAATCAAAACAGGATTCGTATGAATCGAACCACAACTTTCCTTAGGATCAAACAACACAAAGTGGGCGTAGGAAATTCAAACGAGCATGCTCACCGGTGTCATACCAACCTATCAGTGGTCCACAGTGTTATATCCACATGAAATAATCATATAGGTGCTAGAGCTTCAAATTGCTATAAAATATCGGACCCATATCAGCGATTTAAATCCAATTTATTTTTTGTCGTACTAGAAACAAAAAAAATAGCCCTGTCGGGAGGGGCTTTAGAACGACTGCACCTCCGAAGAGAGTTAACCTTCCAATAGGCTGAGCTGTTGGTCGGGGATGGCAACCAGTGACGGTTAAGGACGGAATCCTAGTGGATGAGCAGTCCATTATATGCAAACTTCCACTTAAACCCTTACTTAGGCTATACGGGCGGTCGGAGAGGCCCCTTCGATCAATCGGCTGATCATGTCAAACCCTAATGAATACAAATAAAACGGCCTTCTTCAGGGTAAAATGTTTGATATTTGAATATCAAAAATATCAAATATTTAAATATCAAACATTTTTCCCTGAAGAAGGCTGTTTTCTTTGTATACTTAGATATTTTATATTTTTCTTTTATTATTATTTTATTTCATATTTAATTAATAATAAATAGAAAACAATGTGTACACGAACAAACTCTCGTCCGAACATATTGTTGGATTCATACACTCATATATATATAATATGTATATATTATATATATAATATATATATATATATATATATAATATATATATGGTGTTTGTTTGTTTAAACAAACAAACACCAATTTGGAATAGGGTAGGGGCATTCATGTAGGTGCTAGGGCTTGACGTGATCAGCCCGATTGATCGGAGGGGGCTCTCCGACCGCCCGTCAAGTCCAAGAAAGGGCCAAATTGTAGTGCTCAACCACCTCGGTTCTATCCTTAAGCCTCACGGGTCGCCACCCACGGCCAACAGGTAGCTCAGTTGGTGGATTCTTACCCCTCTGCAGAGGTGCAGTCGGTGCATTCTAACGCCCCAGCCGACAGAGTGATGTCTACACTACTACAAAATGATCAACGATGAAATAAAAATTCCGCCCTGTCGGCTGGGGCGTTAGAATGCACCGACTGCACCTCTGCAGAGGGATAAGACTCCCCAATGGGTGCCACCTGTTGGCCGTGGGTGGCGACCCGTGATGCATAAGGATAGAGCCTAGGTGGATGAGGCAGTTCATGACATGCAATACTCCACTTTGGCCTATCTTTGGGCTAGACGGGCGGTCGGAAGAGGCCCCCTACGATCAATCAGCTGATCACGTCAAGCCCTAGCACCCTTATATGATTGCCCAACCCTATTGCCCTTATGAAGGCCCAAACCCTTTTTATCATATGGGTGCTAGAAGGCGGTGACTGCAGGTCTACATGTCCTGGGATGACGTTAAAAATCTATCTGATGGTGAGGTTCCAGTTTTTGGAGTTTGGGAATGTGGAGCACCTCTTCATCGCCATTGCTACCTGGTCCACTCTGACCCGGAGTGGTAGTACGTGTTAGGGTCCCATCTATGAGTTAAATAGAAAAATGTGTTTATATAAAAAAATTGTATTATCCATTAAGAATTGATTTATTTCCAAACTTTATCGGCATTAAAGACCCACTGAGGTTGATATGGCCGTAAAAGCAAAACAAAACAATGAAATAAAACTGTTGTCAAAGAAACAAATTGACTTGTACCCAAATTTGTTTAAAATCCCAAACAGGGTTACTCTAGGTTACTCGGTATCTTAATTCAAGGAACATTTTCACACATGAAGCAAGAAGCCCACTTGGCAATTAAAAAGCCGGTTTAGCTCAATCAGTAGAGCACTTGCCAAGAAATCGTTCCTTGTTTGATACCGGCCCTCGCCAACTCAATATATGAGTAGCACAGGGATCTGCAGAGGTACAGTCGGTGTATTCTAGCGCCTCAGTCGACTGGCAAAAATTATTGAATTAGCATACTTCAAATTTATTAAATACTAGAAGCAGCTACCCAGCATGGCTTGGGTAGAGGGGGGGGGATAATAAAATGTTAGTCTCGCAGATCCATTGATTGTTTTGGTCTTACATGATTAATTTGTTTATGTTTTAATCACTAATGCCACCAATGACTTTCATTATTTTTGCACAAAAAGCAAGCTCTGGTCATAATGATAGTGAATGTGTATATATATTTATTTTGTCATTATTTGATTTTCATAGTTTCCGCCGGACATACACACCAACTGTCCTTTATATATGTATAGATTCCTTAAACAAACTAAAATTATATCTAAATTAATGTTATAATTTTTTTCCAATCCATGCAAAGGAAAATAGTATGGAATAACATAATACTGCATACATTGACATCACTTTCTGAAGAGGAATGTACTCATAGGAAAGGCATCGATTGCTATGGACAAATCAGCTACCATATGGAAATCTGATGTCACTGATAGGATAAAGTGCACATTTTCCCATACCATAGCCATATTAGTACTACTGTATGGCTGCATCACTTGGACACTAACAAAGCTCAGAGAAAAGCTGTGGTGAGCACTAGGGTTTGGTTAACTGGGGGTCTGCGTTGATAAAAGCCATCGAAGTCCGGGGAAAAATAGTCATGTCTCTTTGCAGAATAACAGAAAACACAAAAGATAAATTTAAGACAGACAAGCGAGAGATCACGCACGCTCGCGTACACGTGAGAGAGACAGAGAGAGAGAGAGAGAGAGAGAGAGAGAGAGAGAGAGAGAGAGAGAGAGAAGAGAGTAGGAAGGAGAGAATGGCATAGCATCACGTGTCATCGTAACCCACTGTAGGCAACCCAGAATCAACGCCCAATTTCCACCACCCCCTCCAACCGCGAACACCCTCAGCCCCCCCCCCAACTCCCACATCTTGTGATCAGAGAAACAGAGGCTGGTGTAAAAACAGCTGTGTCGTCTTTCTCCTCACGTCGGACCCCTTTCCACTCTCTCTGTCTCTCTATTTTTTACCCTCCCTCCGCCCTGTGGGTACGCTAGTCTTTTAACGACACTGACAATATTGCCGAAAGAATAAACAAAAACAAAAGGTAAAAAATAAAAGAAAGAAAAGAAAGAAAAGAAAGAAAAGAAAAGAAAAAGAAAGAAAGAAAGAAAGAAAAGAAAGAAAGAAAGAAGAAAAGAAGAAAAAGAAAGAAAGAAAGAAAAGAAAGAAAAGAAAGAAAAAAAAGAAAGAAAAGAAAAGAAGAAAGAAGAAAAAAGACAGAAAAGAAAGAAAAGAAAAAGAAAAGAAGAAAAAAGAAAGAAAAGAAAAGAAAGAAAAAAAGAAAAAAAGAAAATAAAAGAAAGAAAGAAAAAGAAAAGAAAAGAAAAAGAAAAAGAAAAGAAAAAAAGAAAAGAAAAGAAAAAGAAAGAAAGAAAGAAGAAAGAAAAAAAGAAAACAGAAAGAAAAAGAAAGAAAAAGAAAAAGAAGAAACAAAGAAAGAAAAGAAAAAGAAAGAAAAAGAAAGAAGAAAGAAAGAAAAAGAAAAAGAAAGAAAGAAGAAAGAAAAAAGAAAAAGAAAAAGAAAGAAAGAAAAGAAAGAAAGAAGAAAGAAAGAAAGAAAGAAAGAAAGGAAAAAGAAAGAAAAGAAAAAGAAAGAAGAAAAGAAAGAAAAAGAAAGAAAAGAAAAGAAAAAGAAAGAAAAAAAAGAAAAGAAAGAAGAAAAAGAAAAGAAAAGAAAAAAGAAAAGAAAAAGAAAGAAAGAAAGAAAGAAAAAAGAAAAAGAAAGAAGAAAGAAAAAGAAAAAGAAAAAAGAAAAGAAAGAAAAGAAAGAAAGAAAGAAAGAAATAAAAAAGAAAGAAAAAGAAAGAAAAAGAAAGAAAGAAAGAAAGAAACAGAAAAGAAAAAAAAAGAAAGAAAGAAAAAGTTGAAATTTTAGACTTTGGACAGTTCCCGAATTTATCAGCCCGCGTTCATGCCCGGCTCATTTAACAGATTTGAATTAAGAGTTTTCCTTCTTCTAGATCAGTTGCCATACCAACGTTAAAGATCCCAGTCTGCCCTACTATTTAACCATAGAAAAACAAGCCTCACTATAGAAATGACATGATTAGGAAAGCGAGCTTCTTAACCCTAAATCCGATAAGTGTTTATAAAGAATTTCTTAGTCTATAGCAAAAGCATGATCATGTAGCGCCAATTGAAGATCGAACTTACTGCGGTAGTGATTAGATGCAAGTTTCATCCACTAATAAAACCTTTATGTAACCCTATCAATGTTGTTTCAACTAGTATATACAGTCAATGATATATAATCACAATTATTCGTACAGCCATCAATTTTTAATATTTTCATGTCATTCTCAGAATCCCGCATAATACCAGTTTTTATAGATTTTAATAAGTAGAAAAAGGAATATGAAACCCAATTGTCAGAACAATAGGTTAAATATAATAAATTTGACAGGCGAATTATGCAAAATAGAAAATAAAATTATTGTATCTTAATCGTTAACTTGGTTAAAAAGGTTCATTTGGTTTGGTTTTGTTTTACGGCATATCAACCTCAGTGGGTCATTTAATGCCGATAAAGTTTTGAAATAAATCAATTCTTAATGGATAATACACTTTTTTTATAAATACGTTTTTCTATTCAACCCATATATGATTGCCCCAACCCTATTGCCCTTATGGCAAGCCCCAACCCCTTTTTATCATATGGATGCTAGAAGGCGGTGGCTGCGGGTCTACATGTCCCGGGAATGACGTTAAACTCTATCTGATGGTGAGGTTCCAGTTTTGGAGGTTTGGGGAATGTGGAGCACCCCTTCATCACCATTGCTCCCTGGTCCACTCTGACCCATAACAGGTACTACCACTCCGGGTGAGAGCGGACCAGGGAGCAATGATGATGAAGGGGTGCTCCACATTCCCCAAACCTCCAGAACTGGAACCTCACCATCAGATAGAGTTTAACGTCATTCCCAGGACATGTAGACCCGCAGCCACCGCCTTCTAGCACCCATATGATAAAAAGGGGTTGGGGCTTGCCATAACGGCAATACGGTTGGGGCAATCATATAGGTGCTAAGGCTTGACGTGACCAGCCGATTGATCGGGGGGGGGCTAATAGCTTTCAGTTTGAGTTTTGTTTAACGGCATATCAACCTCTGTGGGTCATTTAATGCCAAAAAGCTTATTTTGGATTTCAGACTTTAAAGTAGTGGTTCTATGGAGATAATTGGTTATGTTCTGTTATATTTTGTTGAAAAGGTTGCTTTTTTTTTATAAAATTTAAAATGTTTTCAGGGTTTGTATTCTTAAAGATGTCTCTCAGGTTTCTTGCTTGATAGTAATTGGCGCGGATATATTTAAGTCTGTTACAATTTAGAATGATATGTTTGGTTGTAAGTTGTACTTTGCATGTTGGGCACACTGGGGCATCTTCAGGTACGAATGGGTAATGTGGGTGTGCCCAATACGCAATCTGGTGAGTATTACTTCTTCTCTTCTGTGGCCTGTCGGCCACTCTCCAATAACTTCTTGTATTTCGTGGAGTTTGTTTTGAGTCAGATTGTCCCATGATTTCTGCTGTCTTATTATAATGGAGATTGTGTGTTTTTCTGTCTGTAACCGAAACTAAATCACTACTCAAGTCACAATTCCTTTAGTAATTGACGTCACATTCACCCTGAATTTATCCTTATTTTAACCTCAATTATTAATAAAAATTGTTTTACATTATTTATACTGTTAACCATATCTACATACTAATAACATGCAATTGTATTTATATATACAACAAAATAGCGGTTTACAGTGCGAACGGGAAGGCTAATTTGCATATTGATATTAAAAATGTAATTTTAATAAATATATGCTTAGTATTATTGATTTCTAACTGTTTGGTTTTATTTTAATGAATATAAGCAAAAATCTCTTCAATGAATCTTAAATGAAATCCATTAACAAGAAAAAATAACTGTAATTTTATTCTTTACTTCCTCTTTTAACTAAATACTTAAATTAGAAAAAATAACAATGAAAGACGAGAGTGATGGAAGAGTAAGTTTCAGTTGTTCTATTTTTCGATTATATCCTCCTCTGTTTCATATCTTTTTATCTGCATTCTTATTTAGTTTCATTAGCGTTTCTAATTTAATACGATATTTCATTACATTAAATACTTGCACCCGGTTTATGGTTTATGGTTATGGTTGGTTTCAGATCTGTAGATGGGATTTTAGATTTGTCTAATAGCTGTTAGTGCTTTTATCTAATAGCTGCACATTCTTGTTTTATAAAATACACCTTAAACTAACTAGATTACCTTATTTGAATTAAAAGCATAATTTTTCCCAATACATTCAGAGGAAAATATTATGTCTTCGTAAAATATTCCTTAAACAAAATAGATTAAATTATTCAAATGAATGGTATGATTTTTTTTTCCTTAATAAAACTTGAAGTTTGCAATTAATAGGGCAGCTTGATTAGGAAAATGTTCAGATTTTTGCACGTGAAAGAAATTCAAGATTTTTATTTTACTTGTTGAAACTTAAAAAAAAAAAAAAACAAAAAAAAAAAAGATAAAGAAAAACACTCCAGTAAGCTAAGGATTTTCTTGCTTAACAAAAATGGTATACTTTTTCTTTTTATATTGTTTTTATGATTTAAGAAAAAAAAAACAGTTTTATATTACGTTACAATATTTACAGAAATGGACAACAACAAAAATGCTTTCCCGAAAAGGAAATTAAATTAAATTAAATACATTAAATTAAATAAAATAAATAAAAATGTCTTAGCGTCTGGACTCTGGCGTCCTTAGTAACGGTCTTGTCAATAAAGTCTCTATCTATACTGCTAATCAGTTATGTCTTTTATCTCTCTTCATTTCTTCAATTAATACTGTGTGGGGTCCTTTTTATAATTGTTTACTCGGTGTTTGTGTGGTTGAAGAAAATCCCAGTTTTGTATCCCACAATTTAAATGTATGAGACTACGGAAATGGAGTTTCCGTAGAAAACAAAAAAAGAAGACAAAATTGATACAATTAGCAACTTTATATACATTAATTTACAACTGGTATATTTGATTATTTCTCTGAATGTTTGAAAAAAAAAAGAAGAAAAAACACACAATATGAATCTAGGTAAAAAATCATACATAAGTAAAATAGGTAGATATTCTAGCCAAATCAAGACATTAGGTTTATAAGTTCCCAAAATTCACACTCAATTGTCCAATTGGACACATGGCCGAGTGGATTAGGCAGTTAGGTTAAGACAGTTCTAAGTGACAATTATCTCTGAGTGAAAGCAGTTAGAAAAATAATTAATTAACACAACTCCTACCCCAGCTATGGTTAGCGGAATGAGAACAGGATACCCCCGTGGAATAAATAAAGGGTTAGGATCAAAGTTCCGAATACGACAAGAAAGTTCGCGAGTTCGAAAAAAAGGTTTCCCGAGTCCGAGAAGGTTCCGGAGTCCGACAAGAAATACCTGAAGAAGGCCGGAGGGTATATCGGCCGAAACTTTGTACAAATGAAGATGGGGACAATAGTCCGAATAACGCAGATAATACTGGTATATTTAATTGTTCTTTTAGCGATGTTGCCGACGGTATGCATCTGTACATAGTTGTGTGTGACAAGTGCGTATGTATTGTTCACATCTGTTCGTTTGGATGTGTCAACATTGTAGCAGTTTTGTTAAAACAATGTCTGTGATTGAAATTTGTGTCGTATTGAGAAGGAGAGAGAGAAAATATGAAACAAAAAAATAGAGTCGTATTTTATGTCTTCGGACAGTGTCCTCTCCCCATTGTGTCGAGTTAGGGGAGACTCTGTCGAGTTAGGGGAGCATCTGTTCCAACTGAAGCTTTTCAACTAAAATGGGTCTTTTTATAATTGTTTTGTAATTGTCTACATGATCATTAAGTTAAAATATTCATCAAATATCAGTTGATTTTCTATTGACGTAAATATCGGATGATTTTGTTACCCTTGACATTCCGATGACGTAGATACTGATTATTTACTTCGTATTCCACTTGTACGGGTTAGGCACAATACCCTATTAACGTGGGACCACCAACAAGCCGAGACTCATGGATGGCAGGTGGAAAAATTGCGTCGATCCCGTCGGCATTCCTCCTCAAGGGGGCGCCTCAGGCACTGGGCGATAAACCCAGCCCTGCCCCTTTAAGTTAAGGGGGCAGGTATTGCCTGGGGGGATAGCCCCATGGGATCTATGATATTATTTTACTAAATCTGATCCAGTGGCCGAAGCAATTTTTTCCACCTGCCTATCCATGAGTCCCTCCGGCTTGTTGGTGGTCCCACGTTATATAGGGTATATGTGTGCTAAACCCGTACAAGTGTGAATACGAAGTAAATAATCAGTATCTACCGTCATCGGAAGTCAAGGGTAACAAAAATCATCCGATAATTTTACGTCAATAAGAAAATCAACTGATATTTGATGTAATATTTTAACTATATGATCAGTAGACAATTTACAAATACAATTAATAAAAAGACCCATTTTAGTTGAAAAGCTTCAAGTTGGAACAGATGCTCCCTAACTCGACAGAGTCTCGCCTAACCTCGACACAATGGGGAAGAGGAACTGTCCGAAAGACAATAAAATTACGACTCTATTTTTTGTTTTCATATTTTCTTCTCCTCTCCTTCTCATACGAACAAAATTTCAATCAACAGAATTTGTTTTAACAAAACTGCTACAATGTTGGACACAATCCAAACGAACAGATTGTGGAACAATACATTACGCACTTGGTACACACCAAACTATGACAGATGCATACCGTCGGAACATTCCGCTAAAAAAGAACAATTAAAATATACCAGTATTATCTGCGTTATTCGGACTATTGTCCCCATTTCATTTGTACAAAGTTTCCGGCCGATATACCCTCCGGCCTTCTTCAGGTATTTCTTGTCGACTCCGGAACCTTCTCGGACTCGGGAAACCTTTTTTTTCGACTCGCGAACTTTCCTTGTCGTAATTCGGAACTTTGAATCCTCTAACGCCTTTATTTTATTACGGGGGTATCCTGTTCTATTCCGCTACCATGCTGGGGGTAGGAGTTGTTGTTAATTAAATTTATTTCTAAACTGCTTTCACTCAGAAGATAATTGTCACTTAGAACTGTCTTACCTAACTGCCTATCCACTCGGCCAATGTGTCCAATTGGACAAATTGAGTGTGAATTTTGGGAACTTATAAAATTCCTATGTCTTGGAATTTTGGCTAGAATATTACCTATTATACTTATGTATGATTTTTTTACCTAAGATTCATATTGTGTGTTTTTTTTTCTTCTTTTTTTTTTCAAACATTCAGTAGAAATAATCAATATACCAGTTGTAGAATTAATGTATATAAGTTGCTAAAATTGTATCATTTTGTCTTCTTTTTTTTGTTTTTTCCTACGAAACTCCATTTCCGTAGTCTCATACTATTAAAATTGTGGGGATACAAAACTGGGATTTTCCTTCAACCACACAAACACCGCAGTAACATATTATTAAAAGGACCCCAACACAGGTTATTAATTGAATGAAATGAAGAGAGAAATAAAAGACATAACTGATTAGGCAAGTTATAGATAAGACCTTTATTGACAAGACCGTTCTAAGGACGCCAAGTCCAGACGCTAAAGACATTTTTATTTATTTTAATTTAATTTAAATGTGATTTATTTAATTTAATTTCCTTTTCGGGAAAGCATTTTTGTTGTTGTCCATATTCTGTAATATGTAACGTAATATAAAACTGTTTTTTTTTTTCTTAATCATAAAACAATTAAAAGAAGTATACCATTTTGGTTAAGCAAGAAAAATCCTTAGCTTACTGGAGTGTTTTCTTTATCTTTTTTTTTTTTGTTTTTTTTTTTTTTAAGTTTCCAACAAGTAAAAATAAAAATCTTGATTTCTTTCAAGCGTGCAAAATCTGAAACATTTTCTAATCAGCTGCCCTTTATATTGCAAACCTTCAAAGTTTTATTAGGAAAAAAAATCAATAACCATTCATTTGATAATTTATCTATTTTGTTTAAGGCAATATTTTACGAAACCATAATATTTTTCGCTCTGAAATGTATTGGGAAAATTATGCTTTTTAAATTCAAATAAGGTAATCTAGTTAGTTTAAGGTGTATTGTTATAAACAAGAAATGTGCAGCTTATTAGATAAAAGCACTAAACAGCTATTAGAACAAATCTAGGAAATCCCATCTACAGATCTGAAACCAACCATAACCATAAACAAAACCGGGTGCAAGTATTTAATTGTATAATATCGTATTAAATTAAGAAACGCTAATGAAAACTATAATAAGAATGCAGTAAAAAGATATGAAAACAGAGAGGAATATAATCGAAAAATAGAACAACTGAAACTTTACTCTTCCTCACTTCCTCGTCTTTCATTGTTATTTTTCTAAATTTAAGTATTTTAGTTAAAAAGAGGTAAGTAAAAGAAAAAATTACAGTTATTTTTTCTTGTTAATGGGATTTCCAATTTAAGATTCATTGAAGATGATTTTTGCTTATATTCATATAAAAATAAAACAACAGTTAGAAATCATAATACTAAGCATATATAATTTATTAAAATACATTTTTAATTATCAATATGCAAATTAGCCTTCCGTTTCGCCTGTAAACCGCTATTTTTGTTGTATATATAAATACAATTGCATTGTTATTAAGTATGTAGATATTGGTTAACAGTATAAATAATGTAAACAATTTTTTAATTAATAATTGAGGTTAAAATAAGGATAAATTCAGGGTGAATGTGACGTCAAATTACTAAAGGAATTGGTGGACTTGAGTGTGAATTTAGTTTCGGTTACAGACAGAAAAACACACAAATCTCCATGAATAATAAGAACAGCAAGAAATCATGGACAATCTGACTCAAAACAACCTCCACGGAAATACAGAAGTTATTGGAGAAGTGGCCGACAGGCCACCATGAAAAGAAGAAGAATACTCACCTAGAATTGCGTATTGGGCACACCCACAATTAACCCCATTCGTACCTGAATGATGCCCCAGTGTGCCCACATGAAAGTACGACTTACCAACCAAACATAATCATTCTAAATTGTAACAAGACTTAAATAATATCCGCGCCAATTACTATCAAGCAAAGAAACCTGAAGAGACATCTTTTAAGAATACAAACCCTGAAAACATTTTTAAATTTTTATAAATAAAAAAAAAGCAACTTTTGCAACAAAATATAACAGAAATAACCATTTTATCTCCTAGAACCACTACTTAAAAGGTCTGAATATCCAAAAATAAGCTTTTTTGGCATTAAATGACCCACAGATGGTTGATATGCCGTAAACAAAAACTGCAAAACTGAAAGCTAATTAGCCCCCCCCGATCAATCGGTCTGGTCACGTCAAGCCTTAGCACCTAATGTTGCCTCAACCGTATTGCCGTTATGGCAAGTCCCAACCCCATTTTTAATCATATGGGTGCTAGAGGCGGTGAGCTGCCGGGTCTACATGTCCTGGGGAATGACGTTAAACTTTATCTGTGGTGAGGTTCAGTTCTGGAGGTTTGGGGAATGTGGATGCACCCCTTCATCATCATTGCTCCCTGGTCCGCCTCTCAACCCCGGAGTGGTAGTCCTGTTAATGGGTCAGAGTGGGACCAGTGGAGCAATGGTGATGAAGGGGTGGCTCCCACATTCCCCAACCTCCAAACTGGAACCTCACGCATCAGATAAGAGTTTAAACGTCATTTCCCCGGAATGTAGACCCGCAGCACCGCCTTCTAGCTATATCCATATGATAAAAAGGGGTTGGGGCTTTGGCCCATAAGGGCAATAGGGTTGGGGCAATCATATTGGGTTGAAATAGAAAAACGTATTTATAAAAAAAGTGTATTATCCATTAAGATTGATTTATTTCAAAACTTTATCGGCATTAAAATGACCGCACGAGGGTTGAAATGCCGTAAACAAAAAACCAAACCAATGAAACCTTTTTAACCAAGTTAACGATTAAGATTACAATAATTTATTTTCTATTTTGGCATAAGTTCGCCTGTCAAATTTTTATTATATTTTTAACCTATTGTTCTGACAGATTGGGTTTCATATTACGCTTTTTTCTACTTATTAAAAACTATAAAAACTTGTATTATGGCGGGATTCTGAGAATGACATGAAAATATTAAAAATTGATGGTGTACGATAATGTGATTAATATATCATTGACTGTATACTACTAGTTTTGAATACACATTGATAAGGGTTAACATAAGGTTTTATTAGTGGATGAAATTCTTGCATCTAATCACTACCGCAGTAAAGTTACGATCTTCAATTGGGCGCTACATGATCATGCTTTGCTATAGACCTAAGATTCTTTATAAACACTTATCTGGATTTAGGGTTAAGAGCTCGCTTTCCTAATCTAGAAAGATCAAAATCTTATATTACACATACACACAATGTTCAATGATACTATAGAAACAAACTTTATATATATATATATATATATATATATATATATATATTATATATATATTTGGGTGAATATATATAAAGAAACAACTTTATATATATATATATATATATATATATATATATATATTATATATATATATTTGGGTGAATATATATAAGAAACAAACTTTATTTCACTATGCCAAGCAAGGCTATATTTTATAGTAAAAATTAAAAGATTTCTCTCTGTCTGTCTGTCTATGTCTCTCTCTCTCTCTCTCTCTCTCTCTCTCTCTCTCTACATATATATATATATAAAAATAGATAGATAGATCACGTACACACACATACTCTGTACAAGACGCAACTGTTGGCTTAAAAAGACTGGAAAATCTGGATATCAGAATTGAGACCATCCGGAATACTGCACTGCTGCAATCTGCCAGAACACTCAGAGGAGTCCTGGAGGAGACTTGTTGTCACTCAGAATCTAGGGAAATACCATCAGTTAATGCTGTTGTTAAAAACTATAATAATAATAATAATAATAATAATAATATAATAATAATAATAAGGTGATCCGTTTTTATCTCAAAGTCCCAGAGAATTTTATGCGTTTCGTTCTCAAGAACAGATTCTGGTTTATGCATATACCATTTTTTGCATGGTCAAAATTTAATTTTTTGCATAATTCCCAGTGGATCACCTTACCAACCCAGTCGTGTCTAGATTTGTATTCTCGTTGTGCTAGTTTGCTACATTAGCAGAGTACATGGTTTACAGTCTCATCCCTATTACCGCAAAGTCTACATTTACTATTTTGTTGGGTCTTATCATTTTCACTTTGATATAGTTTGTCCTTATGGCATTATTTTTAGTGTTGATAAACAAAAAAGAAAGAACTTGTCAACTGGTGGATTTTTCAGTGCCAGCAGATCACAGGGTGAAGCTAAAGGAAAATGAAAAAATAGACAAATATCTGGACCTTGCCAGAGAACTGCAAAAGTTATGGAATATGAAAGTGAAAGTGATACCAATTGTAGTTGGTGCACTTGGAACGATCCCAAAAGGATTGGAAAAGGGTCTGGAATGTTTGGAAATCAGAGGAAGGATTGAAACCATTCAGAACACTGCACTGCTGCAATCTGCCAGAATACTCAGAAGAGTCCTGGAGACCTGAGGAGACTTGCTGTCACCAGACTCCAGTGAAAGACCATCAGCTAACACTGATGTGAAAACTCAAATAATAATAAATTGTAATTGGTGTCCTTCGAACAATCCCCAAAGCCTTGGAAAAGAATTTGGGTGAGCTGGAAATCAGAGGTAGAATCTAGCCGATCCCAACTACAGCATTGTTGGGATCGGCTAGAATACTCAGAAGAGTCCTGGATGCCTGAGGAGACTTGCTGTCACTGAGCCTCCAGTAAACCACCAGCAACGGCAGGTGTCGTACTGACAAACTAAAATAATAATAATAATAATAATAATAATAATAATTGTTACAATCGTTATCATGTTGTTACACCCTCTGGTTAAAAATGAGACTGTCCAACTCGCTTATCTGCTTAATTGTCGTCATCTCAGCTAAATAATGGACTATTCCATTTGATCATGAAGAAAGAACGAGAAGAAAAAGGACATACTACGCAGAGAAAATATAATTAGAAAGAAAGAAAGAAAGAAGAAAGTAGGGTAAACATAGAGATAGGGTGTTGGATTGTTTTGTATATAGTAATTTACTAAGCGTGGCTTAGATATGGCACAAGGCCAGAAGTATGGGGCACCCAGTGAGAATCGAACTCACTATCTATGGTCTGCTAAGCTAGCTTACTCACCATTAGGCTACATGAGGTGTTTTGTATATAAGGCGTGCATCAATGGGTCACTTCTATTTAAAGACTCTGCTATAAGCACGTGACCTGGGAAAGATTCCTGTTGTCCAATCACTGGCAGTGCTGCTGCTGCTGTTGTATTTATACTAGCTGATTCTTAACCTTGGCTCATTGCTATTTGGATCATCTTGGACATCGGACCTAAAGGACACTATCCCACAAAGACTTATTGATTTACTTACTTGTTTACTTTAAGTTCTTTTACAACTGGAACCAACGATGACTGCCAGTTACTCAACAGGTTATGGGCCTAGCACGCTTCCACAATGAAACAGAAGGAAAGAAAAAAAAAAGAATTAGAGATTTAAATCTAGAATTTCATACTTTTTATATATTGAACTATTTAGCAATAGCTCTTAAGTAAACATATCAAACGTTATAATAATTAAATTATCATACTGTGGTATATCCACGGGTCCTGCTAGTCAAGATTATTATACTTTTTACATATTGAACTATTTAACAATAGC
>JALAJA010000878.1:30000-32500 GCA_023376005.1 Doryteuthis pealeii
TTCCAAGCTTTTTGGGACAGTTCCAAGTGCAAGAAGAAGAAGAAGAAGAAGAAGAAGAAGAAGAAGAAGAAGAAGAAGAAGAAGAAGAAGGAGAAGTATTGAAACGAATAAGGGAACCTCAAAAGAGAAATTGAATCACTCATAATTGCTGCACACAATAATGTTATAAGGTCAAACTATATCAAAGCAAAAATTGATAAAATCCAACCAAATTTTAAATGTGGCCGATGCGGTGACAGAGAGGAGGCTGTAAACCATGTATTAAGTGAATGCAGCAAACTAGCACAATGGGAATACAAAACTAGGCACGACTGGGTTGGGAAGGTGATTCACTTGGAATTATGCAAAAAATTAAATTTTGACCATTCAACAAAATGTCTGTCTGTATATGCATAAACCGGCATCTGAATGCATAAAATGAATCGTATACAATTCTCTGGGACTTTGAGGTAAAGACGGATCACCCTATCCAGCCAGGAGACCAGACCTAGTGTTGATTAACAAAAAAAAGGTAACGTGTCAACTAGTGGACCTGTGGTTCCAGCAGATCACAGGGTGAAGCTGAAGGAAAACGAAAAAATGGACAAATACCTGGACCTTGCCAGAGAACTGAAAAGCTGTTGAATATGAAAGTCAAAGTGATACCAATTGTAGTTGGTGCACTTGGAACAGTCCCAAAAAGCTTGGAAAAAAGACTGGAAAATCTGGAAAATAGAGGAAGAATTGAGACCATCAAGACTACTGCATTGCTGCAATCGACCAGAATACTCAGAAGAGTCCTGGAGACCTGAGGAGACTTGTTGTCACTCAGAATCCAGGGAAATACCATCAGCTAACGCTGGTATGAAGGACTGATAATGATAAAGAAGAGAAGAAGAAGAAGAAGAAGAAAAGAAGAAGAGAAGAAAAGAAGAAAGAAGAAGAAGAAGAAGAAGAAGAAGAAGAAGAAGAAGAAGAAGAAGAAGAAGACAGAAGAAGGAAGAAGAAGAAGAAGAAGAAGAAGAAGAAGAAGAAGAAGAAATTAGATGTAGCATAACTCCAGAACTCAAAGTTGTAGTAGTAGTCATCGTTATTTGTAGCCGTTAGGTCAGAAACAACATACACGCAAGTTGTATAGTCACAAGGTGCTCTGTATTTATTCCTAGGCTCGTGGGCTCCTTTTCAGAAAGAAAGAAAGATAGAGAGAAAGAGAGGGAGTATCGTCAAATTATCCTATGTTCATAGTATCGTACTCTGTACCGCTGTCCCACACCCACACGAGGGACCGGGACCGATGTGCCTTCGGCCTTCTTCAGCTATTTCTCGTCAGATTCGGGAACCCCCATCTCGAACTCGGGAACTGTCTCTTCGAACACCGGAACCTTATTGTTGTAATCGGGAGCCCTCAAGGAAATTCGAACCAAACTTTTATTTAATCCACGGGGATAGACTGTTCTTATTCCGTTAACCATAGCCGGGGTACAGGTGTTAAGCTGTGTTAATAACTCCTTGACCAGGATTGAACCTGCAGCCTAGAGATAACTGTCACCTAGAACTCTATTAACCCAATGCCACTTGTCCTATTGTACAACACCAACCCATTTTTAAAATTTCAAATATCAAACTGTACATTCAAATATTAACAATCGCACAACATTTGTCATTCTTTTCGATTTTACTGCTTCCACGTTAATTTCGATCGATTTCATAGGATTTCTTTCTTTCTTAATCTTTTCTTCTTTCTTTCTTTTCTTTCTTTCTTTTTTCTCACAATCTCAATATCTATGGGTTAAATAGAAAAACATGAGTTGATAAACAAAATTGTATTATCCATCAAAAATGAAATTATTTCAAAACTTTGTCAGCATTAAACATTTTTGAATACCAAATTACCAATAGAAGTATTCGGCATAAAAATAACCCAAGGGGTTGACATGCCGTAAAACCCAACAACCAGCCAACCATGTATTCTATACTAATGTCTTCATGGTCGCGTCTGTTGCGATTGATTTCCTCATTGATAATAATACATTCTTTTAAAAAAAAGAAAAGAAAAAAGGAAGCGCGGCCGGTTCAGCAACTCGACGTGTGGATTTAAAAGAATACCGCTATAGACAAATACCTGATTAAACACCCCCAGGGGATCCCGAGAGGGGGGGAATGAGATCCCCATTAGGACGGACAATACGGTAACAAACCAAGCTTCGCATTCACGGACAACGATTATGATATGCCCATGTGGAAAGAAATGCAAAAATATACGCGGCCTAAAAATCCATCAGGCTCGCATGAAGTGTCAGGGGGAAAATAACCAGACGCAGCGCACAGGAATTTCTCCTGGTGAGACGCAGGAGATGCAGGGCCGGGAAGCCCACCACAGCGCCCATACCCTCCAAGCTGAGGCTCAAAATCCAACTGACACAATCTGTACATTGGGAAAAAAATCAAATGGCCAGCAGCCGTGGACAGTAAGGCTTGGCACGAGTTTGACAGTGACATTTGTGAAATTCTCGAAACAACA
>JALAJA010000878.1:37500-39939 GCA_023376005.1 Doryteuthis pealeii
AGAGAGAGAAAAAGAAAGAAAGAAAGAAAGAAAGAAAAGAGAGAAAGAAAGAGAGAGAGAGAGAAGGAAGGAAAGAAAAAAAGAAAGAAAGAAAGAAGAGAAGAAAGAAAAAAAAAGAGAGAGAGAAAGAAGAAAGAGAGAAGAAAGAAAGAAGAGAAAGAAAAGAAAGAAAGAGAAGAGAGAGAGAGAGAGAGAGAGAGAGAGAGAGAGAGAGAGAAAAAGAAGAGAGAAAAAGAAGAAAGAAAGAAAAAAGGATGAATGAATGAATGAAACTATCAAACAAATTGACAGACAGACAGACCGATAAAGAAAAAGTTTAAGAAGATTAGCAAGAAGTTGATCACTTTTTCTTTTTCCAAAAAATATATACATACAATATATACACACACATTATATATACATATGCACACAATATTTACATATATATATATATATATATTATTATAATGGAGATTGTGGGTTTGTCTGTCTGTAACCGAAACTATATTACTATACAAGTCACAATTCCCTTTGTTATTTACATAACATTTACCATGATTTTATTTTTATTTAAACCTTAATTATTAATAAAATTGCTTTACATTACTTACACTGTTGACCATATCTACATACTAATAACATACAATTGTATTTATATATACAACAAAATAGAGGTTTACAGTGTGAATGGGAAGGCTAATTTGCATATTGATCTTACAAATTTGATTTTAATAAATATATGCTTAGTATTATTGATTTCTAATTGTTTGGTTTTATTTTAATCCATATGAGCAAAAATCTCTTCAATAAATCTTAAAAGAAATCCCTTAACAAGAAGAAATAACTAATATTATTCTTTACTTCCTATTTTAACTAAACAGTTAAATTAGGAAAATTTACCAATAAAAGACGGGAGTAACGGAAAATGATGGAAGAGTTAGTTTCAAAGTTGTTCTATTTTTCAATCATGCCCCCTCTGTTCCAAATCTTTTTATCTACATTCTTATTCCGTTTCATTAGCCTTTCTAATTTAATATGATATTTTATTATATTAAAACTTAAATACTTGCACCCGGAGGTGCATATATTTGCTAGTATATATAAAACAGATTAAGAAAATCTGACAAACTGTACCAAATATTAAGGAAAGGACGATAAACACAAATAATGGACTCAATTAATATTTCGACTCTATTTGGTCAGAAACTTCTTCAGAATGAATTTATTTACTTACAAATATTGATATATAAATGAGGCGGAATTTGATAACCCCCAAGAAATTGTGCACATCCAAACACATCATTTCAGCTCACTTCCGTAAAAACAGATGTGTGTTTTTTTTTTTTACAGAGATGTTAGAATCTTGAAAGACATTGATGGTTGGTTCAAAAGCTCATGGGATGGCGGGTGCAAAAATTGCGTCGATCCCGTCGGCATTCGCTTTTCAGCGAGTGGTTGTGCATCACGAACTGGGCAATAAACACAGCCTTGCCCCTTTAAATCAAACGGGCAGGTGTTCCCTGCGGGGGGGGGAGCCTCCTGGGGTCTGGATGTTAATTTCATTAACACCCCCAGGCCCCCAAACGGTTCATGTTATTAATGGATTTTAAATCTTTAAATATGGTTTATATATCTCGAAGAAATAAATATTTACATAGTATATGGTAGGAATATTTTGCATAATGGTTTTAACAAAAATGGGTTTAATAAATAATTATTTGCTGTTACTCATTTCTAAAGACTATCATATTTTCAAACGTATTAAAAACTTTGCACCCTTCATAGTTTGGCTTGTTTGTTTTGTTTTACGGCATATCAACCTCAGTGGGTCATTTAATGCCGATAAAGTTTTGAAATAAATCAATTCTTAATGGATAATACAATTTTTTTATAAATACATTTTTCTATTTAACCCATAGATGGGACCCAAACAAGTACTACCACTCCGGGTCAGAGTGGACCAGGGAGCAATGGTGATGAAGGGGTGCTCCACATTCCCCAAACCTCCAAAACTGGAACCTCGCCATCAGATAGAGTTTAACGTCATTCCCAGGACATGTAGACCCGCTGCCAACGCCTTCTAGCACCGATATGATAAAAAGGGGTTGGGGCTTGCCATAAGGGCAATAGGGTTGGGAAAATCATATAGGTGCTAGGGCTTGACGTGACCAGCCGATTGATCGGAGGGGGCCTCTCTGCTCACCCGTCTAGTAAGGACCAAAGTGGAATATTGCATGTCCGGGACTGCTCAACCACTTGGGTTCTATCCTTAAGCATCACGGGTCGCCACCCACGGCCAACAGGTGGACCCATTGGGGGAGTCTTACCCCTCTGCAGAGGTGCAGTCGGCACATTCTAACGCTCCAGGTTATAGGGTGGGCACCCTTCATTTTTTTAAGGCAAACAAATTAGAAAAAATGTTTTGCATAAATTTAATAGTCAAAATATTCATAATTTAAA
>JALAJA010000879.1:0-32880 GCA_023376005.1 Doryteuthis pealeii
GTGACGATAAATAAGCTGGTGATTTATTTTTAAATATATCATAAAAGCCAGGTAAATGTGATTTAGAATAAAAATTGTTCTTATTTAAAAGCATTTTTTAGAATATTGTTGCCGTTTTCATAATTTTCTATTAATAGTAGGTTGTCTAAATTTTATGTATAAGCTTCAAGGATTTTAATTTTTTGATACTATTGTTAGCATGAAGTATTTTTGTGTTATATATATAACACATACATGTACATATGTGTGTGTTCTGAATTTCTAACTTTACTCTCAATTATTCATATTTATTTTCTCACTGTAAAGATAAAATAAGATGTGAAATAATTTTTAAAGACGCTGAAGTTTCAGGCTCCACATGGTGCCAGACACCCTAGGGCCAGCCCTGGATTGGCCCACTTTATAATACAAAGTACTTTTAAAATTAAAACTATGAAGAATACTTCATTAAAGTTACTTAAAGGAATTTTTAAATCCAAACTAAAATTACCTAAATCAACGTCGCTCATGTATCACAATACAATTTGATTGGCCGAGATGAAGCATTACTTTTACTGAGAACGGAGATTTTTGTGTTTTTAGGATTGAGAAAGTATAATGGATTAAAATGGATGATTTTTCTTTTTAGGTGGGGTCAGAAATAAAACTTTAAATGAACTTGAGATAAATCTATTAAGATTTGTTATTTGGATTACAGCTGCATCTTCTTCACAAATGATCAGAGACTTTATAAATATTGTGAACTACTAGTTTTTAATTTGTTTAAACAAAGAAACTTTTTACAATGGCAAAATCAAAAAAGACATTGGACCTTCTATTACAATTTGATGAACTGTGTTTATAGTAAAATATATGCACAAATAGTCACACAGTTTAATTTGCTTTTTATTTCTAGAAATTTTAAATATATTTAATACATGGCTGCCTCGTTGTAAATAACATGTTTATATGGGGAACTAAAATCTTTCTTTTCAATTCAAATGTATCACAACAGTAAAGTATATTTGATCTAATAAAGAATGTGAGAGAGGGTCTGTTTTATAAGCAACAAATTTTTTCAAGTTGGGCAATAAAAGGGTTAAAACTGTTATACAGCTCAATGATTTTATACAGTCAAATTTAGTTTTTGAGGAAAAAAAACAACTAAACTGTCCAAAAACAGTTTAGCCAAAATTAAGATATAAATTAATTCATATCAAATCCAGAGTATTTTGTGTTTTAAATTTTAGAATTCCTCATTAAATTCACAAAAAATAAATAAATTACATTGTAGCAGACTGATAAATATGTACATAGGAGAAAAATTCAAATTTTAGTAAAAAAAAAATAAAAAAATAAAAAAAAATTAAAATCTGTTCTCTTTATTTTAATAATTACAACAACAACAAAAAAAAAGAAAGAAAGATTAAAAATATATTTACAATCATGTAAAAAGAAAACAAGATTTTTATAGTTTAAATAATTTCAAATAAAAAAAATTTGTTGCTATTAATACCACTTGAAAAAAAAAAAAAGAACATCAGCAAGTGGAAGTAACAAGTTTTTGTTTTGTTCTTAAACAAATCATTGATTGATCTCATCTATCCAACTTGTGGAAATGAGCCAGAGATTTTTGCAATCTCAAGTTACATGCTCTTTATCATTAATCCATGGTTCAAGGATGGAAGGTATTTACCATATAGACTAGTATATAGGTCAAATTTGAAGATCTCATTTCTAAGCAAAAATAATAATAGAAATAACTTTGTAAAGTTAAAGTTCAAACATAAATGGGAAGGAGCAATCCTCCTTGACTTAAAAAAATTTATCAACGGTTGACCAATGCGTTTATAAATGGTAAATAGTAAACATTATTTAATGTTTTGAATATCACTATAACCGACAGATCATGATGCAACAATTTTTCTGTCCAAGTTTTTAAATAGTTTTTTTTCCTAAAAATGAATTTATAACAATTAATTTTACCCATAATAAAAAATAAAAATAAAATAAAGTTCTTCCAGCTTAGAGTCAAGGTTAATTTACACATTAGTATCTATGTTGTTCTTTGTTCACAATATTTCGGCCGTGTTATCTTCTGATCTTTACAGTGAAATCATTGAAGTCAACCGTACATTATGAAGTTCCATGCAAATGTAAATATCACAATGGAATGTTGACACTACCAATCCCACAATAAAAGAATAAAATTACAATAAAATTCAGACAAGAAGTTAGATATTAGTTGTTTTTTAAGTTAGCAATCTTGGGTACTATCAGAGCACTGGAGTCTGGACATAATATATATAAAAAAAAAAAATCTCTAATGAAATCTTACATTGCACAAAATTTTCTCTACCTAAAAAGATCCGATCATATTCATTGCTATCACCAAACCAAGTGACATAGTTTTAATAATTTAATTTGATTTTATTTATTTACAATAACCAAATATATGATTCTATTCAAAAGCTGTCACATGACATGCATTCTTATATTTTAATTCATAACCTCTTTTCTACGTTCATCAATTCCTATTTATTTTTCTCGCTGTAAAACATAAGATAATACCAATAATCAAGTTCAGTATTCCAAATATTTAAGTATTATATTAAATAAATCATTACATTAAATTGTATAAAAAGATATTTAAAAGAATGCATTTTTGTATTGAATTATTATAAAATTGATTTAGTGGTTATTTTTGAAGCACACCAATGCAAGCGTAAAGAAATGAGGTAACTGATGTTGTTAGTCTACCTTTGATTCTTTTCTTAATATTTCAGGATAAAGATCCCTTCATCAGAAGATTTCTGAAAGCTAAATTCTGGAGCTGTTACCTTGTGGTTAGGATCTGTCATATTGTTGGTATGTCTGGTGATATCTTACTTTGATTCTTTGCGTGTGTGTGTGAAAGTGTGTGTGTGTCTATCACAATGTCTTAGTAATATTCCAGATTTGGTTCTTCTTTTTTTGCTAAGGCAGGTCCCAGTGTACATGGTTTGTTTATTTGTATTATAAAATTGTTAATAAAAGTGTTTAGTTATAATTTATTGTTGTTTAATAAAATCTAAAAAACATTTAAATGATATTATTTAAAGTTAAAAAGCAAAACTAAGTAAATGATGGAATTTTTTTAGACACAGAAATATTTGTGGTTTAACATTTAAGTGTGATTTTAACAAGGGATTTTTTTTCCAAATATTTCCAGACCCCATCACTTTCATATTAACAAGTTTGCTATTGGAATGATAAAGCTTAGATTTTTTAAATTCAATATTATCTTTTTAAAAAAAAAAAAAAAAAAAAAAAAAAAAAAATAATAATATTTAAATTCTGCATAAATCCGATTTAAATATAAAAGACAATAGATATATTCAAATATACCCCAGAATAAAACTAAAACTTGATAAGCTCGTTGTATGAAAAGTTAGTTTAAGAAATTATAGAAATGGCTTTTTAAAATTCCTATTTGATTCGGTGGTGTGGATAATAAAATATGTTCAATCTGAATCAACAAAAACACAAATTTACAAAGACATTGGAAATGAAACATTAAAATCAAAGATCATTGCATAGTGATGGATCATTAGAGCGGCCAGACCGAAGACTACAAAGAAGTTCCGACGACATGAGGGAGGAACACTTTTCCATTCTTTAGTAGACTTGTATTTGTATCTGAAAAAAATAAATACATTAAGTAAAACCTGTTTGGAGTAATAAATAAATAAGCAGTTTGTTATATAATGATGTCATCAGCCAGTTCTGTTTATGAGAGAAAAGTAAGCCAATATCACCTGACTAACAAGTAACAGTGTAAATAGGGATATTTATATATTTTAAAGGAATTTTTAAATATCAGTCTCTCAGAATTCTAAATGTAAATATATTATTATGCCATGCTTAACTAAATCAACCACAAGATCCGGATACAAGCTGGCTGATGGATTTAGTCTAAAAGGGGCAGCAGACCAGAGAAGATCCAGAGACAGGGGAAGAGGGTCATTTGAACAATTTAAAGAA
Source organism: Doryteuthis pealeii (assembly GCA_023376005.1). Classification (NCBI taxonomy): domain Eukaryota; kingdom Metazoa; phylum Mollusca; class Cephalopoda; order Myopsida; family Loliginidae; genus Doryteuthis; species Doryteuthis pealeii. The sequence goes on from JALAJA010000879.1 coordinate 4,003, forward strand.
GACCATAAAAGTGGACAAAGTCTAAAGTAAAACATAACTTTATACCTTTATTTCAAGTAATAATATGAGATCAATTAGAGCAACAGATTGTCTATATATATATATATATATATATATATGAATTTAACATTTTTGAAAAAACAAATGATGTTTATAATTGCCGACAGAAATCTGGAATTCCAGCATTGAATAATAGCATTTTGTTTGTACCCTTTCTTCTAACAGTTATTTATCCCATCTTTCTCTCATATGTTGCTCTTGATGAAGACCGATATATTAAAACGGTCGAAACAGATTTCTGTCAGCAATTATAAACATCATTTGTTTTTCAAAAATGTTAAATTCATACTGTCAGATTAACTTCCATTATTTTCATATATATATATATATATATATATATATATATATATATATATATTATTATATATATATATATATATTATATACACACCAACCCTCTCACACAAGCAGGATGTAATACAGGTCAATTATTAGTTTAAAGTTTGAATTCAGAGTTTTCCTTCTCCTAGACCAGTTACTAACCAAGGTTAAAGAGTCCAGTCTGCCCTACTATTTACCCATACAACTAACCATTACACCCCCAAGATTGTATATATATATATATATATAATATATATATATATATATATATATGGAGTGTTTCGATCTATTAATTAGATCATCTTCAGAGCATTTGTTGGTATATGGAAAGTAATAAGAAATTTTTTATCACCGGAATAACGAGAAAAGCGAGTGGTAGTTCTTGTTATTCAGTCTTTTAAAAAATTTTTTGAGGTTTGAAAAAAAAAAAAAAAAAACATATTTCAAAACCATCCCTTTTTTTCAAACCTCAAAAATTTTTTTAAACAGACTGAATAACAAGGACTACCACTTGCTTTTCTCGTTATTCTGTGATAAAAAATTTCTTATTACCTTATATATATATAACTAAAATTCTCATTATGTTGACTTATATATATATATATTTATTATGTTGCCTTAAGATATGCTGCTAAGATATATAATGCCATTCTTAATCGCATCTGACCTGAAAGAGAAAATCCTTAGGAAAAACCAAAAGCGGATTCCACAGAAATTGATCCACAACTTCTCAGATCCTGACTATTTGTCAAATCATAGAAGGGATTCGATCAAAGAATCTTGAGGCAACACTGCTATTTGTAGATTTATCCAAGGCATTTGACTCCATACACAGAGGAAGTGGAGCAAATATCACTATTACAAAGAAAATAATGATGCTCTACAAAGATACTAAAGCAATGGTATGCTCCCAGATTTCTTTGACATTGTCGCTGAAATCCTACAAGGAGATACGTTAGTACCATATATATTCACAATATGCCTAGACTACATACTTTGAACATCATTAGATCCCATAAAAGAAAAAGGCCTCACACTAAAAAAAGGCAAGAAACAGGTGATATCCCATATAGACTTATGGATACAGACAAAGCTGATCTGTAACTTCTTGCAAATTCACCTGCACAAGCCGAATCCTTGCACAGATAGACACTGGGCTACTCATGCACCAAGTTGCTGAGGACTGGTATCAAATGTGGAAACTTGTGATTCCAAGGCAGATGCTCTACCAACTAAGCATATAATGATACGTATTGTGATACACTGCTCACAATACAATACATATTGCAATACTTATGATAGAAATACACTTTCTGATTCTGTTAATTCAATATATTTTTTATCATAGTAAAAAACAAATAGAAATAAATAAAAAGAAACATCTGTGTATGCTGACTGGAAAATAGTAAAGTCATTTTTTCTAGTCAATATATAGTGCGCCATAATTTTTTGTAATGTTTCAGATAATACTTAGTCCCAGTCTATCCTAAACTTTTCACTTTATAATAAAATGTCTTCACTGTAAGAACATATCTTACACACACTACAACAGTTATCTCTTGTCTTTCACTCTCTCAAAAGCAAATCAAAACAACTAAGTAGTACATTAATGCTGCATTGCTAAAGGAATGACAAATCAGGTGAAAAAGAACAGAAAGAATTAAATAACATTGTCTTATTTTTTGTTTATAAATGAAATTATTAATTAAAAAAAAAAAAAAAAAAAAAAAAAAAAAATGAAAATGGTTATAAAATCATGATGATTATTGATATTCCTACTTTTCATATTTTATCTTCTATGTAAAAAAAAAAAAAAAAACATTAATAGGGAGTTAGACGAATCTTAAAATTTGTTTCTGATAATTGCTGATAATTTAAAAAGTTGTTTACATTTCTTTTTTAATAATTGAATAATTATATATTATTGTTTGTATTTTTTTTAATAAGTACTTTTATGAATTTTCTTAATATCATAAGTGTTTGTATTTTCTGAATAATTGCATCAATTGTTAATTTTGTTTTTGGAATTTAATCAGTAACAAAAAAAAAGTATTTTGTTATAAATTTTATGAAGATCCACTTCTAAATAAAAAATAAATAATTAATTTAAAAGAAATTATCAAACACATTTCTTATTATACTGTTATATGTGATGTTATTCCATCCACCCAAGCAATGCTGGGTAGATTTTGTAGTTAAAATATGAAATTTCCATGGATTTAGTTTGTTCAGTTAAATTTCTTACCTATTAAACTGCTCTAAAACTGTGTTGTTTCTTTTCATGATTTCAATTAAAGTGTTCCAATTCGCAGGACTCAATGACGGCAAATTATATGTCTCCTGAAATATGTAAACAAAACAATATTACTCAAAATCCAAATCATATGATAATCAAATATTAATGGACAGTTTATACAAGATTTATCTATTAAGTAATGAGACTGTGTAAAATTTTCTTTTATCAACTTAATTACAAATCAATTTTATCTCCTTCAGAATAGTTACCTTAGAAAGCCACATGCCAATTTTTTTGTTAAAGGGCAAATAATTCACCCTCTTCTTTTTTGTACTTTTTTAAACATCATTCTGGATTGAGTTTAATCTTCAAATTGTTATATTTTTAATAAAAGTCAAATCTTAAATTTTTAATTAAGATTTTTAATCCTAGATAGAATTTTGATTTTTTACTACTAATTAAAGATTAAATTTCTGCTGTACCAAAATTTAATCAAAATAATTATGTTACATCTCCTGCATCATAAGTAAAAATAAAATTATAGAAACATTCTTAAAGAAATAAACCAAAAGTTTCACTTTTACATTATGACTGAAAATAGAACAAGCAGCTGGTATGACTTCCTTGTAAATGTAGTGGGCTTCAGGTCATGTAACTGAGATCTTTTTTTAGCCAACCAAAAAAAGAATACAGACCAAACACAAATATAAATCCAAACCCCATTCCAAATTCAGCATTTTACCAGTTTTGTTTATGTCTCAAAAACAAACCCCAGACACAATTTCTGAAACAAACAATTAAGTCTATTTCTTTTAACTTTTAATCAAGAAACTTTTGTCTTCCTGAAGCAGACACTTAAATGAATGTAAACATTCTCTTCCCCAAAAAACTCATTTTGTGTACATATTTATCCAGGCCCTCTACCACAGATATTATGTAACACAAGGACAATTCTTAAGTGGAGTACAGCTGGTTTGAAGGCTCTCCAACTATTCCCCTATAGCCAGGGGGAGGGTAGAAGAGATGTATTCATGTTTTTCCAAAAGTATTAGTGGGAAATGAAATGGAAACAGCCTCATCCAGGACTATGGTTACCAATTCTATCTCCTATTATGATAACCATTGCATCACAATTTTGTGTATTTCAATATGTAAAAGTAAATCTGTTGGCTGATGCTATCATTTGTTTATTTACTATTTTGTCTTTCACCTTGTCTCACTAGTGACAGTATTAACTTGTTTATTCTTATAATGTTTAGTTTTATTCAATCCTTTTGAGTAGATGCAAATATAACAAAATATAGAGTAGATGTACTAGGATGAGCTAAAACGTTTCAAAATATTTGTTGTACAAAAGATGAAGGTGTAGTTAATCACAGTATAATAACCAGATGGTTCAATAAATTTTTCTTGGGTTGCAAAGAAAAGGTCAAGAAAGCCTAAAACCATGGATTCCAAGACCGTGATGCAGCCATAGAAGCAAATCAGAGAGTATCGGGCAAGCTTGACAGTCCAGTGTAGTTTGACACCTTCATGACCTCAGCAAAATCATCCAAAGCTGCTAAATTTTGCTTCACATTACCAAAATATTGCAAAACTTTTGACTCACCCCAGTAGTTTCTCAGCAGTGAACATATAAAAATACTAATTTCTTCTTTTTTTCTTCTTTTTTTTTTAACCTGACCCTATGAACTTTTACTCACCTTAGCACTGTATTCTTTGTTCCATTCAGGTTTATCAAGTTCATTGGCAACTTTTAGATCAAAGATGTAACTGTCAAAATCAAGAACAGCCTGAAATAAAAATAGACAGAATGAGTTGGCTAGATGTGAAAGTGAAGACATAATATCACTTGAATTATCACTTCAAAATTGGGCATTTGGTCAAACAGTATTGGGTAAATATGCCATAGTTTCCCAAACTAGTTGTAAAAAATGTACATTAAAAATTCAAACATTACTCAGTTTAGTGAAGCAAAAAGATATAATTTTATTATTTGATAGCACTTGCCTTTTAAGCTACAAAAAATGTAACTAAAGGGAAAAATAAAGACTATTTGTCTCTCTTTATCTAAATAGAGTAAACTAGAAACTTTTTCTAGCTTGCTTTACTCTGCCAAAAGATAGAGAGAGAGATAATGACAGAACATTGGGAGGGACAGAGAGTAAAAGAGACAGGCAAAGAGAGAGAGAGAGAGAAAGATGACTTCTCTTTCTTTATGGATTGTGTACACCTGAAGAAGACAGTAAAATGGATAATCTGACATGTAGTAACAATAAAAACAAACAAAAAAGAAAGAGTTCACTTGCTTGAAGAACTCTGGGAATTATAATGACCTTTCTCAAAATTTCTCTGAATTTTTTAGATGAGGCTTGATTATTTGGATTATTTGGACTATTGTCCTCATCTTTATTGTTATCTGGACAACGTTTTCGCCAATGGGTCCTCCGGCCTTCTTCAGGTTCTCGAGTTCGACATGAAGGTTCCCCAGAGTCCAAGAGAAGGTTCCCAGAGTCCAAAGAGAAGGTTCTCAGAGTCCAAAGAGAAGGTTCCCAGAGTCCAAAGAGAGGTTCCTCTCCAGAAGTCCAAAGAGAAGGTTCCTCAGAATCCAAAGAGAAGGTTTCCAGAGTCCCGATAAGAAATACCTGAAGGCCAGAGGGCACATTAGCCGAAACATTGTGTAGATAATAAAGATGAGGACAATAGTCCGAATAATCCAAATAATAATATTTTCTCAAAATTATAGAAAGTCAAATACCAAATTGATTGCAAATGAATGTAGATCGGTTGAATGCAAATATACTAACCCATGAACTGGAATTGTAGTTGCCATCAATCGTATAAATACGGAAACTTGGATTAACTGCTATATTTGCTAAATAGGGTGTGACACTGCTACCAATATAAGCCATGCTGACAGGTCTCTTCATGTTATCAACATCATAAAACATTTCATAGCTGTCCAGATGAATATGGCCAAAAACTGACCAACTATTGTACTTTCATATCTGAAAATATATATACATATATATAAAAATCAAATTTAAAAAAAATAACATTTTTTTTATATTCTCTACTTACATGATTTATCAACTTTGTTTCAAACTTTACCAAGCAAAGAACAATTTTAAAATGTTGTCTATTTAAATAAATGATCATTAAGTATACTAAAATGTTGGATTTTTCACTCTCTGGAAAGCATTCCACCTTTTAATTGTAATTCTGATAATAATAAATAAATTATTGCATACACTGCTCAGGTGCATTACGACTCATCAAAGGTGCATGTACAGTACATAGAATAATGTACAAATGTCAGGAAAATTAACAGTGTATAGCCATGGTGTGTGTGTGTGTGTGTGTGTGTGTGTGTGTGTGTGTGTGTGTGTGAGTGTGTAGCAGGGATATTAGGTATAGTGTTGTTCTTGAGTAAGTTGTCTCTTAAAATGCCTGTTTTATCTCAAAAAGGTTTCAAATCTGATATATTTTGACAGTGTTTCCTATTTCTATATCAAACCAAAATGCTAAGTCACAGTGCAAAACAATATCTGAGGTGGATATATTTAATTAAATTCAGAATCAAGCAATTCTATTTTCAGTGCTTATGTTAAAATTCTAAACAATATGACTTAATGTTGGTGTAGTTACTCAAATTATGCCAACATTTTTTAAAGGTTATACAAAAATGATAAAATAGTATGAAGGATTTTTGGCATATTAACAGTTACATGGGTCATTAAAATGTCAAGCAACATTTACTTTTGTTGGAAGAGATTTTTTAGTGGAAAAATCTTATCAAAACATGAAATATTTAAAATTGATGTTGTTTTTTGGTTTTTTGCATGAAATAATCATATATATCTTAAGGTGGATTAATAGATGACCTGACCTAAAAGCAAGATTAATAGATGACTTGACCTAAAAGCTCTGATTTATAGATGACTTGACCTAAAAGCTCTGATTTATAGATGACTTGACCTAAAAGCTCTGATTTATAATAGAATTTATGAAATTTTATATTAATATTAAAAGCCAAATAGTATATATACAGGGTGACCAAAAAAACCCAGAAGTTTGCATTAGTAATAGTATATATACAGGGTGAAAAAAACAGAATTTGGGTTCTGTTTTTTTTTACGGGGGGGGGGGGGGTTCACCTGTATTTTTGTTTAAGAAATTGACTGATTATAAATCACAAAAAACAAGAGAGATACTGCCTTCAATATTCTACAAAAATTTTTAAAAAGTTGTTTATTTTGACCCATTTCGTTTTAAATTTACTTGATCAAAATCTAACTAATCATTTGTCACCTCTTTTAAATTGATTTTTCTAACAATGGCATTATATAATATATATATATTATATATATATATATATATATATATTCAGCATTATTATATTCGGACATTCAATTTCTGTTTTCTAAATATCAAATTATTTTTCAGTGAAACTAGAAAATCATCTTGAATGAGTCAAAACTGGCAAAAGACAACTTAAAAAATATTTTTAGTTTAAAATTTTTATTTCTAGATTTTTGATAGTTTAAAAATAGTTTGCTTAATTTATACAAGTGATGTAATTGTTATGTATGAGGGTGAGTCAAAAAGTAACGCTATTTTTCTTTATTTCATGTGAAGTTTTTTTTTTTATAAAACTAAGGCCTACATTAAGACTTATCTCAGTATGGTAGAGAATCTATTTATTTCTAATGTGATTATATATATTTTTGTCTAACAAAACCACTTTTAATAAAAGATGAAAAATTTGACTGATTGAATCACAAGAGAGCAAGATATCTCCCCGATATTCTACAGAAATTTTTCAAAAATTGTCTATTTTGACCATTTCATTTTAGAATTTGTTATCTGATATGTGCGGTTAAGCATCTGCTAGCTGATGGTACTTGTGGCATTCCACCTCAGCAAAACAATCTCCCTGGTCTCTCATGAAAGAGGATAGACCTAAAAAGTTCACATAAAAGGGATTAAACAAATGATTGAGAAAAAAAATGACACTTTAATTACCTGGAAATAATTTTGTAGTAATTGAAACTCCAAGTTTTCAAACAATCTTTTATTCCAGGAGGAATGTGGCCAATTATATGAACCTATATAAAAGATTAAAAAAAAAAAAAATAATGACAAGAAATTGCAATAAAAATCATTACCAAATAAAGTATGTGCAGTCTTATAGAATTAATCAAATAGAAGTAGAGACATCTACAGACAAGTGCACACAGTTTTGACCTTAAAATCTGAAATGATTTTAAAATATTTTTTAAATTCTTTCATGAATAAAACATAACTTTAATCACTAGATAAAAGCATACAATTAATCAGAATTAAAAGAAAAAAAAAAAGCATATCTTTCTAATCAAACAAGTTTTAAAAGTTTGAATAAAGTTTTTTTTTTTTTTTTTCAATTTAAAAAAAAAAAAGTTTGTTTTTTGAAAGTTTCTGCCATTATCAATGACCTGTCAATCAAAACACAATCTCCAATTTTAAAAATTTCCTAAAAATCATTAATCTAAATAGAAACTATTTATTCAACAAAATTATTTCATTTAATTGTCAATTAACTGAATTTAAAAAAAAAGTTTACCTTAAAATAGAAAGAAAATACATTAATTTGATGCCTCCTGCTACTGAAAACAAAACATTGATTCACTGTCAGTGATTGCCTTTTTAGAATTATGGATGACAAAACTAATATAAATGCATTTGTTTTTGATTTTTATGTATCTACAACTTAAAAAAAAGAATAATAATCGCGTAATTATTTTTTTAAATCATTTTCTATACGATTTTCAGTTGTCAATTATACCTTTGAAATAAAGAATAATGATTAAAAAAAGTTATGGTAGTAACAAAAATAAGTGATAAAAATTATTTCTCTTATGAAACTCAATATTTATAAAGTAACAATCTTTTTATACTTTTTTTTCCTTTATCAAAAATATTCAAAATTATATTTTCAAGAATAGTGTTTAATTTTATTTCTAAAATAACATTTTGTGAATTGTGAAAACTAATATTTTTTATTGAGAAATTAATGTTTCAATATTTGGGTTTATATAATTTAAAAAGGGATTTTTTTAAAAGTAGTGATTCAATCTTAAAAAGACTAAAAATTAATAAAAATCTTAAAAAATCTTTTTTCAACATAAACTTTTTTTCTCCCATTTCTTAATGGTAATATTTTAATAAAATAATAGCTAAACTATTTAAATTATTTTTTTCTTTATATATATATATATATATATATAAATTATATTATTTTTTTTAATTTTCAACTTTAGGTTGATTAAAAAAAAAAAAATCTATATAAAATATTTAAAATAACTCAATTTATTCAAATTATTATGTGATCTATCTTTAAAGGAATGTAAATTATTTGTTAAAAAAAAAAAAAAGACACCGTTTTTTATATTTAAAATAATATTTAGGGTGCCCCCCACCCTAAATATTTTTTTACCTAAAGAGTTTTCTTTAATCTTATTTCTTTAAAATGATACAAAAATTTTTTACGATAAAATAATTTTTAGAAAGGTTTTGTAACTTTTCCCATCATGAGTACATTGTGCAAAATTGATTGGATGTCCCAAATAGAAGCAAAGAATTTTTTTTAGGTTATTTTGTTTCTTTGTTTAATGGCATATCAACCTTTATGCCAAAGCTATCATTATAGAAGAACAGTAGTGGTACTATTTAACCCATAGCTGGGAGGTTGAAGAGGTTCATACCTTTACCAGGGGGTATTAGTCCAAAAATAAACATAATGACTAGAGTTTAAACTTGTTTACTACAATGTTTCAGTCCAGCACATTCGCCACTACACCAAAGGGACTCTCCTCACCCCCCTTCTTTCTTTTTTTTTTAAATGTAAAAGTTTAGGAAAATAATTGAGTGTGTCAGTGTATGTGTACACACTGTACACACAAACCAAAAATCGTTTCTAAATGGTAATTCAAAAAAATAAATAAATAAATAAATAAATAAATGCTATGATAAATAGTAAAAAAAAAAATTATTAATTATCTGCATTAAGTCACTCACTTTTTCATGATTGTCTTCAGCTTTTTGAAGGACATTTATCACCATTCCAATTCACGGTTAGGATCAGTCATGTTAAGCACAACCACCTTGAGGGGTAAAAAAAAAAAGAAGACAATTCAAATATTAAAATTCTATCCAAAAATAAAATTAATCTTTAATATTAATAAAATAAGACATTTAAATGTTAACATCCTGTCATCACTCAGATACTTAATGGAAATTCTATTTTGATTGTAAATGGGGGGGGGGGGGAAACACATCAAAGACACAAGAAAGCAAATATGAAGAAAGAAAGGGAATTGAGAGAAAAAGCTATATGTCAACATTTGCTTATCTGTTTCAATGGAATGAAGGGGGGGGGGGGAGGGGCAGAAGGTAGTTAAAAATTAAAGTTAGAAAATGAAATAGATAAAATAAGAATTTAAAATAAATAAATAAATAAATAAATGTCAAGAGACATCTTTGAAAACTAAACAAAGTTTTGCGTCACCAATTTAAAGACAAAGAGGATGAACATGAACAACCGGAGCAGCACAAAGAAGCCATATCAACCAGAGGAGGAAAGCAACCATAAGAAGATGGTTAGTCAGTGAAACAGAATCCCCTCTCCTGTGAAGATAAAATGGGAATTCTTCCAAGCCATAGCTTTATCTGTACTACTGTATGGCTGCACCACTTAAGCTTTAAGCAAAACGATTAGAAAAAAGCTAGGTGCAAACTACATAAGGATTCTGCGTGATGTCTTGAACAAATCTGGAAGGCAGCACCCCACAAAAAAACAGCTATACTGCCACTTACCTCCTATCACACAAACCACCAAAGTAAGATGAACAAGACATGCTGGACACTGCAGAAGAAGTTAGGACAAACTCATAACTGATGTTCACCTGTGGACACCTACTCATGGACACACCAGTGTTGACTGACCAGCAAAAAATTAAATGCAATAGCTATGTGCAGACACTATTTGTCATGTTGAGGACTTGCCAGGAGCAATGACCGATAAGGACGGGTGGCGAGAGAGAGAGTCAACTGGATCCGTGCTGTCAACACAACTTAATTAGTATTATGAGATATAAAGCACATAACCTTAATATTTCTACTTTTATATTTCTTAATATTTTCTACAGTCATAAATATTAGCATTATTCTATGGATATGACACCAATAAGGACATCATAATTTTCAGATGGTTGAAAAAAAAAAAAAAAAAAAAAACTTTTATTTTTGTAGGATATATCACAAAAAGTCTATTAAAAATAAAATAGTAAATCCTGCTTTCATGATACTAATTTTGGCAAACAAAATACAGTGGTACAAGGTACAACTTAGGAGTTTAATTCATTCCACTCATATATTAAATCAATTTTCCACATTGAAATAAACTGAAATGCCATTAATCTGTTCCAGCATACCCAAAAAACATCCTAATTTTGGGGGGGCGTTTTTGGGGGTTTTTTTTCAATAAGAAAAATAGCACTATTATATAAAAAACATTCTAAAATAGAATGTAATGAATTATGTGCCGTAATATGTTTTAATGTTTATTTTTTTATAAATAATATTTTTCTTTGGCATAATAAATTTGGAAACTCAAATGTTTTTAGTGAATTTATCAACATAAGCGTGTCTGAAGCTTGCTTGTACCTCAAATTTTAGCTCTCATCACAAAGCAAAAAAAAAGGCACCAAGTGACAGCTCATAATTTGGAAGTCAAGATACCACTGTATATCATTTCACTTAACTGGACTTGGGACTTATTAAAAAATAAATAAAATCTGATCTTTGACTTAACTCTTAATGTCCTATACCGCCTCATTCGCCTGGTCAGAAGTCACATTCATTTTCGTAATCTGCCCCAAATGATAGCCTTTGTTTAAATGTAATATTAAACATTTAGAAGTCTTGATTTAAGGAAAATAACAGGTAACTTTAAATGAAAAGGCCATTTTTAGCCATTTTTTTGATAAATCCTTAGAGGAATGGGGCTCTGGACTTAGAAAATTTCTCAACAGGATGTTAAGAGTTAAAACAAATAAAAGAGACTAGCAGGACCAGTGAAATTTCCACGAAAAGAAACAAAAATCAAGAAAAAAAAATATCTTCCATAATTCACAATTTCAATAATACAAATAAAACAAACATGTAAGTTATTTTTTTTTCAATTCATTTTAATTTTACATTGGGCATTTAAGCAACGCAAGATCATTTGGAATGTTTCATTTTAAAATTGGGTGAAATAAAATGGAACAAATAAGAAATTTGTGATTAAGTGACACCAGATAATCTGGATTCACATTTTTGCATTGCATCTTGGATGATTTGAACTGTCTCATTTTTAGTTAAAGGGTATTGCAGGATGATAACAAACAGAAGATTTAGGAACAAGTATATTAATATAGAAGAGATGATACAAAAGATGAAACTTACCAGTTGAGTGAATTACAATAGTTTGTGTTGATAGAAACAACCCTGAACCTGGGAAAGGAGATACTGTATAATAGGCACCACTGAAACAAAAGTAAAGAAATATACAACAGTCACTTAATCAAAAATTTATCATTTCATTAATGAAACTAGCTGAAAACTATTTGTGGAATTTAAGTCAAACCTTTCATGAGTACTTTTAACTTAATGAATTTCAACTAATGGTTAACTTTTATGATCCTCCTGGTGGCCATTTCCTGTACTATGAATGTAAACTCAACACATTCATTTCACATTTTCTGGATTATTTTTATATCAAAAATATACAGCAAACAAATTTTTATATTACTAATATATTCATATGTAACTATAACCCAGTAAAAATGGCACATCATAGCTTGATTTTTATTATACACTTAAAATGCTCGAACTTTGGGAACAAAGCAATTTCCAGTCCAATTTGTGACTGAATAATTTTGTGTCGTATGAATTTGCTCTGAGCATCAATTTTAAATTATCAATATAATGTATATAACTATAAAATTTTAAAAGACTCCTTCACTCCTTCCTAAATAGAAGTATTGATATCATCATGGACTGCTTTAACAAAAGGAACCCAATGGCTTCATGGGTCTAGACAAAACTAAAAGCAAAGTTTGTTTTGTTTTTAAATATTTCATAGAATATCCATTGTTAAACAAAAGCAAAATGTCATACAAAATGTTCATAATGTCCAGAAAAGTTTTTCAGCTAGATATCTACTTTATATGGTCAAACAAAAAAGATTTTAGTTAGCTAACTTGACAGACACAAAGTAAGAGCACAGTTTCACATTATATCTATATTCATTAAGTAGTTTGTCCTCACTAAACAAACTATGCTCCAGGGTAACATTAGTAACCATAGAAAATTCAGTGACCCTTAGCAGTCCTTCAATTATCTGATAATAGACAGACAAAAAGGTGATTTATAGTGAAAACAGTTCTTAATTTTAGAATTGACTACAGACAAAATATATAAGAATATGAGGTGTGTTAAAAAAAAGATATCAAGACTGAAGCTATATTTACCAAGACAGAAATGAATAATGAAGAAAATGTAAAATTTTCTTCAAAATAATTCCCTTGGTATTCAACACACTTATTCCACACAGTTTCTATTGGTAGAAGCACCTCTAAAACTTCCTATTTTGATATGGTGTGAATCTACATATTTCTTTTAATGTCCTCCACATTTCAAGTTTTACCCTGGTGTTGAATTTTCAGTTTAGGAAACAAGAAAAAGTACACAAACCCAGATCTCGTAAGTAAAGGTGATTGTTGCACTTGCATAATTCTGTGTTTTGCCAAAGACTGCAGATCAAAAAGTATCAAGAATTGGCACCAACTCATTTGGATGTGCTGGTCATTGCTTTTAAAAGAAGTCTTTGAGGAGTAATCCCTTCACATCAAATAAAAATCTGAACACTTTCAGCCACTGAATACATTTTTGGCCAATTGTTACAGCAGCCAAAGTTCAGTATTCAACTGGTCAAAATTCTCTTCCGCCATATCACATTCATTGCTATGTTTTCAGTTTATGATTTTCTAGATGTCTCCAATGTAATATCTTCTATTTGTATTAAGGATGGCTACACATAATCTGTTAGGGCTCATCTAAGAAACACTTAGGTTTTACACTCATATACATGATACAACTTTTAATAATTTTGAGACCATTGTAAAAGTAAACCTACCTTTTAATTGTGCCATATGTCTCTTTGGGTAACCAGTGTGACACAGCTCTCATTGAGAGCAGAATAAAGCCAACTGATTGAGTTCTTGCCTTTAACAAAATGAGGGCGGAAAGCTTGAAAAATAGTCACAAAAAGAAAAAATTATAAATTTGACAACTATATGCAGGACGTTTCTAGTACCCTCCCAAATTATTATGATGTAGGAAGGATAGAAATGAATCAGTCCCTGAACTGGATTTGTGAGGTATAACAAAAAACAGTTTTTAATACTAATAAGTTGTTTTCATTTAAGTTGTATTTTTTTTTTCTCTCTTTTTAGTGTAAATCATTATAATGTTATAAATAAATATGAATATTAAAAAAAACATTTTAAAAAAATTTTAAATGCTGAAAATAAGAAAATACTTTAATATACAAATTATGCCTAATCAATACTTTATAACCAATATAATAATTGCAAATCAAAAGTTAGATTGTTGATTTTTTATGGCATGTCAATCCTTATTGGGTATTTAATGATGCCAAGTCAAAACATTGTTTTTTTTTTAAAGAATTATTTGGTTTTCAAGTATTCTTATCTAATACTAATAATTTTCAAAGTTTGATTTGACGCTACAGTGAACCTTAACAGGCTACTACAACTCCAGGTCAGAGAGGACTGAAGGGTAATGGCAATAAAGGGGTGATGCAACACTCAGCAGACCTCCAGACACACTGGAGCCTCATCCACCAGAAACAGTTTTTTTAAGGGAGAGCGTCTTACCACTCTGTGAGGGATGCGTTGGCATATTTTTAAACCCCTTGTCAACAGGACTTCGAAAAATCAGGGTTTATTACAAAAAAAAAAAAAAAAAAAAAAAAGTTCATTATTATCAACATGCGAATAGAAAATCCATATGTATGTATATTTTAAAATTAAAAAAAAAAAAAAAAGTCTTACTTATTGACAGGTGCACTTTCATGGTTCCCAACACCAGGGAATAGTTTTTTCTTTGGAAGATATTTCAAGAAATAATCTGTCCAGAACATTGGATGGCTTAGTTTGGTCACTTTCTTGTTTGATTCCCATATGTTATGTGGGGGTAAATCACCAGTCCAGTAAAAAATCAAACTGGAAAAAAAAAAAAAAAAGAAAAAAAAAAAAAAAAAAAAAAATAAATAAAATACAATTAAATTACATTCAAGGTAAGATTTTAACCTTTATCCAAATTCCATTCAAAGTTTTCAAATTATCATAATTAAACACTGCATTGAGGTTCTCTTTCAAATTTCCCAAAAACTCTATATCAAAGACTAAATGCAAAAAATTGAACAGTTCAAAAAAATTTCTTAAAATAATTTTAAATAATTATTTTTAAAAAAAATGTTTATCTGACCGCGAATACAAGACAGGAATCATTTGCTCAAAATGGGTAAATAAAAAGGTAATCTGAACAATTAGCTACATAAATGAGATATAACTTCCCCTTGTTTGTTTCACTTTGAGGCAAGCCGTTTGTTTTGGTCAGCCATTTTCATTTCCCGTAAATCTGGCACTGAAAATACAAATTTGTTCAAATCAATACAACTGCTTGTTTAAACATGAAAATATCATCAAATGTGTTTTTACTTGTGCTTGCTCATTATTTGAAAAGAACTTAAGTGTTATTAAGGAACACAATTTTATGAATTTTTGTGTTAAAACAAATGCAGTTTATATTGATTTCAAACAAATTCATATTTTTTCAGTGTAACAAATGACTTCCTCAAAGTGAAAACAAACAAGGTAAAGTTACTCTCATTTATGTAGATAATGTTCAGATTACCAATAAAAATTACTTTTTATATCAAATGATTTTTTTAAAAGTCTATGTAAAGGTCGTAAACAAAAAAAAGTAAGTAAAATAAATAAATCCTTATCTATATGGCTTTAGCAGGAGACAATCATATCGAATGTCACTTGCCTGAAAAACTGACTTCATTGAAATAAGAATCATTTCACCGATGGTAGTTAAAAAAATAAATCAGCAGCCAAATTCAAAAGATAACTCATCTTTTTTTTCTTTATATACTATGATTATATTATTACTTATAATTTTAGCTATATATATATATATATATATATATATATATATATATATATATATATACTATATATAGATAATATAATTTTAGGCCGAGAATAAGTGCTTAATTGAAGTCGTCCACCTCACATTTCTTTAAGACACAATCTGAATGAATTAATTAATGAATTTAGGCGGGCGAATACCTATTGAAAGCTGCTATGGGCTAAACAAATCGAGAAAAATCAATCTCTGTATGTAAATTTCGGCTATTAGGCCCTCATCAGCAGAGCTATAGATCGGAAGGGACCGCCCCTGTGCGTATTTGAAAACCGGACGGCCAGCTGACAGCCGATCCCATAACCTCTACACCAAACGGACTTCTTAGATTTTACGATTGTTAAGTAGGTTAAATATCTCCTCTTCTAGTGACTTTTATTACATCGACCGATATCCACTATCGTCGTGTAATAAAAAGGCCACTTAGAGAGGGATATATTTAAACCTACTCTAAGACAAATCGTAAAAATCCAGAGAGTCGTTTGGTGTAGAGTTATTGGGATCGCCTGTCAGCTGGCAGTCCGGTTTCAAATCACGCACAGGCGCGTCTTCCGATCTATAGCTTGCTGTATTGAGGCCTAATAGCCGAAATGTACATACAGAGATTGATTTTTCCGATTTGTTTAGCCATACAGTTTAATAGGATTCGTAATCGACTTTCTCGCCTATATTTCTATGAACTATTAACAAATATCAGTGTTTCAAAATAGGTACGACTTCAAATTACAGCACTTATTCTCCCCTAAAATTATCGGCAAAAAGCCATTCTAAGACAAACCGTTGTTTACAACTATCATATATATATATTCATTAGTTGATTAATGGACTAAATAAAAGGTTTAGCTCTTCCTAAGTATTTCAGAAATCTTTATTTGGTAACGACATATCCAACCAATGCGATTTCCTAATGGCATTCATCTGGTAAACGAAATGTTTTTTTTTTAATTGGAATAAAGCTAAACCTTTTATTTGTCACTTCATTCAACTATCAACGCTCTATCCCATCAGCATATAGCACTCTCTAATAACCACTGTACGTTGGATTACTTACTACTTTTTCTATATTACTAGTGCCAACCATTACACACTAAGTAATATATAAATATATATGAATCAAATTTTTTAAAAATTCAGTTATAATCTATAAAAATTTCACCGATTAACCAATTGGTGATAGATAGTAATTCTCTTTTTCATTAGAAATAAAGAAATATTCAAAGACAAAATTGATTCAAAAGTTATCCTAAAAAATAAAAAACACCATTTTCATTTACACAATCATGGCTAAAAATGTTTATTCACATAAAATTTGTTTCTTAGCTGTTATGTTGATTTGATTAAAAACAAGTAAAAAAATTCCCCATGGTTAATAAACAAAATACATATCGCTATGTATAACTGGAGATTGTGTGTTTTTCTGTCTGTAACTGAAACTATGATTCGCTACTCAAGTCACAATTCGCTTAGTTTATTGACATCACTATTTCTCCATTGACTTTTTATTTGTATCTTAAACGCTCAATTATTAATTAAAATATGTCTATACATTTATTAAAATACCTTGCTAACTAACTGTCTACATATAAACAACATGCAAATTATATTTTATATATACACAAAATAGCGCTTTACAATCTGGAACGGGAAGGCTAATTTGGCATATTAATATTAAACAAACCATCAAATTTAATAAATATTGTGCTTAGATATTCATTGATTTCTAACTGTTTGGTTTTATTTTAATGAATATCAAGCAACACTGCATCTCTTCAATGAATCTTAAATGAAATCATAACAAGATTAAAAAACTTCATTTTCTTCTTTTAACTTCCTGCTTTATTAACTAAATACTAATAATACTAACGATGGAGAGTGAATGAAGAGTCAATGTTTCAGTTGTTCCATTTTATCGATCATACGTCCCTCCGTTTCAAATCTATTATTACTCCCTCTGTTTCAATATCTTTTTAATCGTATTCTTATTTTAGTTCATTAGCACTTTCTAATTTGAATAAACATATATTTTTCTATTTACATTTAAAAATCTTAAATTACTTCCACCACGGAGGGTGCATATTATTTGCTAGTTTACAATAACTTGGAATTAACTGTGTTAATTCTTAAAATCTATACAGAATTTTAAAAAAATTCTGATTCATATATAAAAGTTGTCTTTCTTTTGGAATTTGGCTTGCTGATACTATTTTTTAGGAAACAACCTTAGGTGACAATGGATTGCTCAGCATAAAGGATGATCAATGAATGTCAGTTTAGCAGTCAAGCCAACATTGCGTATTATAAACCCAGACTCAACCTCAGCATACGTGAGCTTAAGTAATTCAAGGTTACAGAAACATCTGTCTACTTTGTATTTTAGATAGGATAGTATTAAAATAACCCAATATGTAAACCTATGAGGAAAATCTATTGTTAAGATATCAAAAAGACCAGAGATAAGAGCGTTTTTCATTTTTATAACTTCCTCTTTCTCTAGGAATGAATATAAATCTTGTGATTACTACATAAAGAATGTACAAAAATTAAATACATTTCTTCAAAAGATCACTTCAGCATTTTACTTAGACATTTACAACATCCAATGAAAGGATTCTGTTTATGTTATTTTACATACGTAACTTTCACACTGGCACAAGATTAAAAATAATTGGCTCGCCTATATTTCTTAACAATTTCGAATATAATTCCCTGTATAAAAATAAATAAAAAAAAAATCAAATGAACTTACTCTTGAGAGAGACAGACGTTCCCCGATATGGGGGTGGGTAATTTGATTTTTACAGAGGGGCGCAATTGAGAATATAAGGAAGGTCTGGGTCCAACATTTCGATTTTATTTCTTATATCATTCTTCTGCCGTATCTTGTTCATTTTCACTTATTGTAACTTTTCCATAGATGGCTTGTTCTTTTGAAGCTTGTTGTAAACCAAGTGTGTTAGTGGTTATTAAGCTTCTTCAGCTCAAATGAAGTTCCTTTTTAAAATTATACAAATTATATATTGCCATTATAGGGGGGGCATCAGGATTTTAGAGGTGATTAAGTGCAGAATGGCAAAAAAAAGGTTAAAACCTTGCTTTAAAAACCTTTTTTTTTAAATTTTAGAAAATCACCATAATGTTATGATAACAATGTAATTTTATGAATTGTATTAGAAACAATAAAATGAACATTTTCTGAATAATTCTGCCTTGTAACCTTTTTCTTTTATATAATTAAGCAGAAGAGGCATGAGAGTCAACTACAGTTGTATACAGAAACATAGAAATCATTAAGATACTCTGCCTTATCCCTTGTATGAAGGAATTGGGCAGGTGGACTTAACCAAACAACTGATGAAAGAAATATACAAAAGCAATAAATAAAATAATTCACCAAAGAAAATCTATCTGCAGCAAGTGGAAACTAGTAAAATCATCACAAACATTGAACATTTTATGAACAGTAAAATTATAGTACACACACCAATGAAAGGGTTACCAAATCATAATAAAACAAACTTAAAAAATAAAAAAAATAAAATCAATAAAAATAATAAGAAATATATATCATAATTATGTTAAAAATATTTACACAGTTTCAAAGTTGACAAAATTTTGTACCAAAAATAATAATACAAGAACCATGATACAATAACAATTAAATTTCTTAGCAGTGAGGGACCAGTTGGCAATAAACTTCAAAAAACCTCATATATGTATTTGCCCAACACTCCACATAAGCTGAATACGACAGAAGATCAACTTATGAAGTGGAGTTTGCAGGTTTTGATTCAAAGTTTCGATCTCCCTAGAACTGGTTTGCCATACAAGTTTAAAGAGCCCGGTCTTGCCCTATTTCACCCATAGCTGGAGGGGAATAGTTGGATTCATACCCTTCCAAGGGTATTAACACTATGTTAAAATATCAAACAGCCGTGTCAGGATTCTCAAACTTGCTTTGCCATGTCCATTTCCAACAAGGATAACCATTACACCACAAGCATTCTCCAAAAAGCTTAATATACATGCATATATATAATATACTTTCAAAAAATGATATGCCAAAAAACAGCCTCAATATTTAATGAAATTTCTCATTACTTTTATAAGACCAGGTTGCATTCATACCTCAGATATATACTTATATATATACTATAGGTAAAAATCGATTGATTTTAACTGTAGATCAACCGTTAGGGTATTTTTCTATATGCCCTAGAATGTTAGGAAATTGCATTAATTTACTATCATATTTACATTTATTTGTAGTTGGTTTTAAAGAGTTTTCCACATGGTCCTATCTAATACCAAAAGATTTTCAAAACAGATCTATTTGACCCATAATAGAAAACCCTAACAGATTACTAGAGTGAACCTAGAGAATCATGGCAATGAAGGGTATCCACCTTACTCCCCAGAGCTCCAAAAATGGAGCTTTCACTATCAGATGCAGTTAGTGTCATACCCAGGACATCATTGAGGAGGTGATTACCCCCCTGCATGGGATACAGGATCATCGTATTCTAAGCCAGCAGACAGGGGTGCCCAGTAAAATACAGTCTTGGCTTTTCCAGTAGAATTTACACTATGTGTTCCATTAATCATTTTCTTGTTTAATTCAAATCTTAACATGCGATGAATCCTTCATTGGCTGGATAACATGTACATTCAGCTGGAAATGTGCGTAATACAACATAAGATCATCTGGGCATCTCCAGAAATAGAATGGGGAAAAGGGAAAAAACAACAAGCCAGATGGGTCATAAGATACTGGTGGGGCTCTGGGGATTAATAGCAATGAAGCTCAACCACCAAACCAGGTCCCTTATCTCAGGGGGTTCACTCAACGTGATAGAAGGCTTTATTGGCAGCGCACAAATGCTTTTGGTTTGTTTTTGTTTACGCCCATATCAAACCTCAGTGGTCATTTAAATGCTGATAAAGTTTGTTTGAGAATTAAATCGCAATTTCTTAATGGATAATACAATTTTTTATATAATACATTTTTCTAGTTTAACCATAGAGGGAACCCTAAAGAGACTACCACTCCGGGTCAGGAGTGGACCAGGGAGCAATTGGTGATGAAGGGTGCTTCCACATTCCCCAGAACCTCCAAAACTGAACCTCACCATCGATTTTTAAAAAAAAAAGAAAGGGGGGTTTAACGTCATTCCCAGGAATGTAGACCTGCAGCCACACCTTCTAGCATTCCATATTTATAAAAAGGGGTTGGAGCTTGCCATAAGGGCAAGTAGGGTTGGGAACATCATATAGTGCTGAGGGCTTACGTGACCAGGCGAATCTTGATCGGAGGGGGGGGCCTTTCTTTCCAGGGGGGGGGGGGACCCCCCCCAAAAACCTGTCTTACCCAAGATAGCACAAATGGGTTTTGTTTTTTACACAGTAAATGTGTATTAAATTTATGTCAATATACAATTTGGTTTCATGGAAAAAAGAAAATATCAGTAAAACCTCTCTTTTAAAAAAACCTGTAGACAAGACAGGATATAATTTTTCCATGAAAACAAATGTATATTGACATAATTTAAACACATGTTACTGTAAGAAAAACAAAAAACCCATTTGTGCTCATCTGGGCTTGACAGGTGTCGGAGAGGGCCCCTCGATCAATCGGGCTGGTCACCGTTTTTTCCCCAAAGCCCTAGCCAGCCTATATGATGTTCCCCAACCCTATTGCCCTATGGCAAGCTCCAACCCCTTTTTATCATATGGATGCGTAGAAGGTGGTGGCTGCAGGTCTACATGTCCTGGGAATGACGTTAAAACTCTATCTGATGGTGAGGTTCCAGTTGTGAGGTTTGGGGAATGTGGAGCACCCCTTCATCACCATTGCTCCCTGGTCCACTCTTGACCCGGAGTGGGTAGTACCTGTTTAGGTCCCATCTATGGGTTAATAGAAAAAGTATTTATAAAAAAAATTGTATTTAATCCATAAGAATTGAATTTATTGTCAAAACGTTTATCGCATTAAATGACCCACTGAGGGTGATATGCCGTAAAACAAACAAACCAAAGCATTTGTGGCTGCCAATAAAGCCTCATCAGTGTGACCCTCTGAGATTTTAAACCTGGTTTGGTGTTGAAGCTCATTGCTATTAATGCCCCAGAGCCCACCAGTATCTTATTGACCCCCATCTGGCTTTGTTGTTTTCTTTCCCCAGTCATCTGGAGATTGCCAGATTGATCTATGTTGTGATTACCAACATCCAGCTGATGTACAGTATCCAAGCAATGAAGGGATCATCGATGTAAAGGATTTGAATTAAACAGATGATTAATGGAAAACATAGTGTGAAATTCTACTGGAAAAAAGCCAAGGACGTATTTTAAACATGGGCACCCTGCTGCTGGGCTTAGAATACCTGATTGTATCCCATGAGCAGGGGGTAATCCCCTCCTCAATGATGTCCTGGTATGACACTAAACTGCATCTGATAGTGAAGCTCCAATTTGGCAGCTCTGGCGGAGTATGGAGTACCCCTTCATTGCCATTATTCTTCAGGTTCACTCTAGTATCTGTTAGGGTTCTATCTATGGGCAAATAGATCTGTGTGGAAAATCCTTTGTCAATGAGATTAAGGACCATGTCATGGGGAAAAAAACTCTTAAAAACAACTACAAATAAAATGTAAATAGATATGGTACAATTAATGCAATTCGCCTAACTTCTAGGCATAAAATAACCCTAAACAGGTTGATCTAACAGTTAAAATCAATCATTTTACCTAATATAATATATAATAATATATATAGTATGCAACCTGGTCGTACTACAAAGTAACTGAAGAAAGTTCATTATAAATATGAGGAAGGCTGTTTTTTTGCATAATCATTTTTTGAAAGTATATTCTATATATGCATGTATATTAAAGCTTTGGAGATGCTTGTGTGTAATGGTTATCCTTGTTGGAAATGACATGGCAAAGCAAGTTTGAATCCTGCACAAGGCTGTTTGTATTTTTACATAGTGTTAATACCCTGGAAAGTATTGAATCCAACTATTCCCCCTCCAGCTATGGGTAAATAGGGCAGAACCCGGCTTCTTTAAACTTGGTATGCAACCAGTCTAGGGACGAAAAACTTTGAATCAAAACCTGCAAAACCTCCAACTTATAAAGTTTGATTTCTGTCGTATTTCCAGCTTATGTGGAAGTTGTTGGGCAAAACATATATGGAAGGTTTTTGAAGTTTTTAGCAACTTGTCTCACTCTAAGAAAAATTTAATTGATTGTATCATTGGTCTTGTATTATTATTTTTTGTACAAATTTTGTCAACTGACAACTGTGTAAATATTTTAAAATAATTATGAATTTATAAATATTATTATTTATTGATTTTATTTTTTATTTTTAATTGTTTTTATCTTATTGATTTGTAACCCTTTCTTGACAACTTTGTGTGTAAAACTATAATTTTAATTCATAAAATGTTCTGTTTGGTGATTACTAGTTTTCACTTTGCTGCCCAAGTTTTCTTTGTATGTATTTTTATTCATTGTTTATATTCTTTCATCAGTGTTGGTTAAGCACTGCCCAAATTCCTTCATAAAAGGGATAAGGCAAGAGTATCTTATGATTTCTAGTGTTTCTGTATACAACTGTAGTGAATCCATCCTCTTCTGCTAATTATATTAAAAGAAAAAGCGTACAAGGCAGAATTATTCAGAAAATGTTCAATTTAGTGTTCTAATGACAATTCATTAAAATTTACATTGATTATCATAACATTTATGGTGATTTCTAAAATTTTAAAAAAAAAAAGGGTTTAAAGCAAGGGTTCTTAACTTTTTTTTGCCATTTCTGCACGTAATCACCTCTAAAATCCTGATGCCCCCCCCCTATATGGCGCAATATATAATTTGTATAATTGAAAAGAGAACTTCATTTGAGCTGAAGAAGCTTAAGAACCCTAACACCTGGTTTTAAACAAGCTTCAAAAGAACAAAGCCATCTATGAAAAGTAAAAATGAAATGAACAAAAGGCAAGAAAATAATTAAAAAAATAAAATCGAAAAATTTGGACCCCAGACTTCCTTAATCTCAATTGCCCCTCTTAAATCAAATTACCCCCCCCCCATTGGGGAAACCCTCTGTTTTAAAGTAAGTTCATTTATTTTTTTTTTATTTATTTTTATACAGGATTAATTGAAATTTTAAAAATATGGCAGCCAAATTACTTTTTATTTCTGTGCCAGTGTGAAAGTTAATAATGTAAATAACATAAAAGAATCCTTTCATTGGATGTTGATAATGTCTAAGTAAAATGCTGAAAAGTGATCTTTAAAAAAATGTATTTAATTTTTGTACAATTCTTTTATGTAGTTAATCACAGATTTTATATTCATTCCTAGAGAAAGAGAGTTTATTAAAAAATGAAAACGCTCCTTATCTCTGGTCTTTTGATATCTTAACAATAGATTTTCTCAATAGGTCACATTGTATTTTATATATCTATCTAAAATACAAAGTAGACAGATGTTCTGTAACTGGAATTCCTTAGCTCACGTATGCTGAGGTTTGAGTCTGGTTTATTAATACCAAATGTTGCTTGACCTGCAAACTGACTTCATTGATCATCTTTATGCTGAAGCAATCATTTCACCTAAGGGTTGTTTCCTAAAAAAAAATATCAGCAAGCCAAATTCAAAAGAAAGACAACTTTTATTATGAATCAGATTTTTTTTAAAATTCTGTATAATTTTAAAATTACACCAGTTAATTCAATATTGAACTAGCAAATATATGCACCCTCCGGGTGGAAGTTAATTTAAGTTTTAATGTAAATAAAAAATATTGTTTAAATTAGAAAGGCTAATGAAACTAAATAAGAATACAGATAAAGATTTGAAACAGAGGGAGGTATAATAAAGATTGAAACGGAGGAGTATAATAAAAATGGAACAACTGAAACTTACTCTTCCATCACTCTCATTTAGTATTATTAGTATTTAGTTATAAGAGGAAGTAAAGAATAAAATGACAGTTATTTTATCTTGTTAATGGGATTTCAATTTAAGATTCATTGAAGAGATTTTTGCTTATATTCATTAAAATAAAACCAAACAGTTAGAAATCAATAATACTAAGCACATATTTATTAAATTTGATTTTTTTAATATTAATATGCAAATTAGCCTTCCCGTTCAGATTGTAAAGCGCTATTTTGTTGTATATATAAATATAATTGCATGTTGTTAGTATGTAGACATAGTTAGCAGTATTAATAATGTAAGACAATTTATTAATAATTGAGGTTTAGATAAAAATAAAATCATGGAGAATGTGATGTCAATAACTAAGAGAATTGTGACTTTGAGTAGGAATATAGTTTTCAGTTACAGACAAGAAAAACACACAATCTCCATTATAATAGATAGTATGTTTATTAACCATGGGATTTTTTTTTACTTGTTTTTAATTCAAATCATAAAGCTAAAAACAATTTTATGTGAATAAACATTTTAGCAATGAATTTTGAAAATGTGTTTTATTTTTAGGATACTTTTGAATCAATTTTGTCTTTGATATTTTTTATTCTAAATAGAAAAAGAGAATTTACTATCTACACCAATGAGTTAAATCGGTTGAAATTTTAAGATTATACTGAATTTTTTAAAAAATTTGATTCATATATATATATATTATTAGTGTGTATGGTTGGCACTAGTATACTAGAAAAAGTAGTAGTAATCCAACGTACAGTGTTATTAGAAGAGTGCTCAATATCTGTGATAGAGCGTTGATAGTTGAATGAAGTGACAAATAAAAGGTTTAGCTTTTATTCATTTAAAAAAAAAATTTCGTTTACCAGATGAATGCCTTAGGAAACCATTGGTTGTAATATCGTTACCAAATAAATGAATAAAAGCTAAACCTTTTATTTGTCCATTAATTCAACTAATATATATATATATATGATAAGTTGTAAACACGGTTTGTTTAGAATGGCTTTTTGCCGATAATTTTAGGGAGAATAAGTGCTTAATTGAAGTCGTACCTAATTTTGAAAATTAATTAATTAATAATGAATTAGGCGGGAATACCTATTAAATGTATGGCTAAACAAATCGAGAAAAATCAATTCTCTGTATGTACATTTCGGCCTATTAGGCCCTCATCAGCAGAAGCTATAGATCGGAAGACCGCCCTGGCGTGATTTGAAACCCGGACTGCCAAAGCTGAACAGGCCGATCCCATAACCTCTTACACCAAACGGACTTCTTAGATTTTACGATTTTGTTTAGAGTAGGTTAATATTCCTCTTCTAGTGACTTTTATTACACGACGATATGATATCGTCGTGTAATAAAAGTCACTAGAAAGAGAATATTAACCTACTCTAAACAAATCGTAAAATTAAGAAGTCCGTTTGGTGTAAGGTTATGGATCGGCCTGTCAGCTTGGCAGTCCGGTTTCAAATCACGCACAGGCGCGTCTTCCGATCTATAGCTCTGCTGATGAGGGCCTAATAGGACCGAAATGTACATACAGAGATTGATTTTTCTCGATTTGTTTAGCCATACATTTAATAGGTATTCCCGCCTAATTCATTATTAATTAATTAATTTTCAAAATTAGGTACGACTTCAATTAAGCACTTAGTCTCCCTAATAATATAATATACTTATATATATATATATTATATATCATATATATACATACAATACTATACATATATATATATATGTATATACTTATATTATAGTATATATATATATATATATAAAGAAAAAAAAGATGTTATCTTTGAATTTGGCTGCTGATTTTATTTTTTAAAACTACCATTCGTGAAATGATTATTTCAGATGAAGTCAGTTGTTCAGGCAAGTGACATTCGATATGATTGTCTCCTGCTTAAGCCATATAGATAAGGATTTATTTATGGATTACTTACTCTTGTTTTGTTTACGACCTTTACATAGACTTATTAAAAAAATCATTTTGAGATAAAAAGTATTTTATGGTTAATCTGAACATTATCTACGTTAAATGACGAGTAACTTTACCTTGTTTTGTTTCACTTTGAGGAAGTCATTTGTTACACTGAAAAATATGAAATTGTCTGAATCAATATAACTGCATAGTTTTAACACAAAAATATATAAAAATGTCGTTCTTAATAACACTTAATTCTTTTCAAATAATTGAGCAAGCACAAGTAAAAACACATTTTATGATATTTCATGTTAAAAACAAGCAGTTGTATGTGATCTTGAACAAATTTGTATTTTCAGTGCAGATTTACGGGGAAATAAAATGGCCTGACAAAACAAACGGGGCTTCCTCAAAGTGAAACAAACAGGGAAGTTATTCTCATTTTATTTGTAGCTAATTGTTCAGATTCACCTTTTTATCCTTACCCATTTTGAGCAAATGATTCGCTGTCTTGTAATTCCGGTCAGATAAACATTTTTTTAAAAATAAATTATTTTAAAATATTTTAGAAATTTTTTTTTGAACTGTTAATTTTTCGCAGTTTAGTCTTTTATATAGATTTTTGGGAAATTTGAAAGAGAACCTCAATGCAGTGTTTAATTATGATAATTTGAAAACTTTGATGGAATTTGATAAAGGGGTAAAATCTTACCTTGAATGTAATTAATTGTATTTAAATTTTTTTTTTTTTTTTTTTTTTCCAGTATTGCATTTTATTACTGGGACTGGTGATTTACCCCCACATAACATATGGAATCAAACAAGAAGTGACCAAACAAAGCCATCAGATGTTCTGACAGATTATTTTCTTGAAATATCTTCCAAAGAAAAAACTATTCCCTGTTGTTGGGAAAACCATGAAGTGCACCTGTCAATAGTAAGACTTTTTTTTTTTTTGTTTTTAATTTAAAATTACATACATATGGTTTTCTATTCGCATGTGTGCATAATAACTTTTTTTTTTTTTTTTTTTATTATAACCCTGATTTTTGAAGTTCCTGTTGACAGGGTTTAAAATGATGCCAACTGCATCCCTCACAGAGTGGTTAAGACGCTCTCCCCTTAAAAAAACTGTTTCTTGGTTGATGAGGCTCCAGTTCGGGAGTGTCTGCTGACGTGGGCAATCGACCCCTTTATTGCCATTACCCTCAAGTCCTCTCTGACCTGGAGTTGTAGTACCGTTAAGGTTCCATGTAGCGTCAAATCAAACTTTTGAAATATTAGTATTAGATAGAATACTTGAGAGAGCGCGAAATAATTCTTTAAAAAAAAAACAAATGTTTGACTTTGCATTTAAATAAGCCCAATAAGATTGACATGCCATAAAATCAACCAATCTAACTTGATGTGCAAATTATTATATTGGTATAAAAAGTATTTGATTGCATAATTGTATATTAAAGTATTTTTTATTTTCAGCATTTAAAATTTTTTAAATGTTTTTTTATTATTCATATCTATTTATACATTATATGAATTACACTAAAAAGAGAGAAAAAAAAAATACAACTTAAATGAAAACAAAAGCTTATTAGACTTAAAAACTGTTTTTGTATACCCTCACAAATCCAGTTCAGGGACTGATTCATTTCTTTATCCTTCCTACAAATCATATATTTGTGAAGGGTACTAGAAACGTCCTGAATAGTTGTCAAATTTATAATTTTTTCTTTTGTGACTATTTTTCAGCTTCGCCCTCATTTGTTAAAGCAAGAACTCAATGCAGTTGTTTATCTGCTCCAATGAGAGCTTGTTCACAAACACTGTTACGCCAATGGAGACAACGTTATGGCAACAATTAAGGTAGGTTTATACCTTTTGACACCATTCTAATGAGTTCTCAAAATTATAAAGCTTGTAATCATGTATATGAGTTGTTAAAAACCTAAGTTTAACATGTGTTCTTAGATGGGCCCTAACAGATTATGTGTAGCTATCCTTTAATACATAATAGCAAGATAGATTACAATGGAGACATCTAGAAAATT
>JALAJA010000880.1:0-15651 GCA_023376005.1 Doryteuthis pealeii
CAATCCTATAGATCATTTGGTTCATAACTATATATCAAATATACAATATAAAAAAACCCACCAAGGTTTCACAGGATCCTTGGAAGCTGAAATCTAGCCTTTAGGATACCAGTACCTGTAGGGAATGATACTATATATAATTATATATATATTATGTAGGATATATCCCTTACTTCATCATATTAAAAAAAAGATAGCCCAATATTGAACTTTTTATTCTATATTTAAAAGTATTACAAATGAATTAAAATTAATTCTAGTAGAACAAAATACCTATAAATAACTGCTTTATTTTAAGTTTGTTTTAAATAGCAATATAATTTTTTTTCCCAGAAAATGTTTGCCCAGTGAATATGATTGACAAAAATAAATTTACAAAGGCATTTAGGATTAAGCTCGTCAAAATTTCATTTTAAATAATAATTTTTGCTACTCAACAAACCCAACTGTATGAATTATCCAAAAAAGATAATTTTTTTATAAATTCATTACAGTTGGAGTTTCTGAGTACAAAATTATTATTTTATTATTTAAAATGAAATTTGACGAGCTTCAATCCTAAATGCTTTGTAAATATTTTTGTAATCATTTCACTGCAAAACATTTTATGGAAAAAAATTATTATCTGCTATTAAAAAACATTTTTGAAAAAGTACAAAATGGGAATGTTCACAAAAAAATAAAACACCAATCCCATATCATGTGAGTATCAATATAAAAACTGATTGGCCAAAAAATAACTTGGATATAATAACATTTAATGAATGACTTTAATATTTGACAATAACTATTATACCACATGCCCCTCCAACTGAATAGGGGGTTTATGATGGAAATTATTTCAAAAAGTTTTATTTACCAACATTATTTTTAATATAAATGAGTACATAAATGCTGAAATTGAATTTAAACTACCAAGAATATTTTAAGTTTAGTGCAGTCCACAAAATTTAGCAAAAGTTCCAATGTAGCCGCATTAAAAAAAATTGGCCCCCCTTCATTTGATAGTACTGCTATACTTGTTGGCATAAATAAATCCCCTTTACAAAAAAAACAAAGAAAAAGGATATCAAGTATTCCTTGGGGAAGAGGTTCTTTGACAGGCATTGAGTTATAAGCAACCATTTATATCTTCACCAGTTCTGTTTTCAATATGCTATACACTTATTGATAAAGACCTTCAAATATGCACTAAAACTTAAAACTCAGTGGGATGTTGTTAGTTATTTTGTGTAATGTCATATCATCCCTTGCGGGCTATTTAATTCCAAAATCTTTTTTTGTATATATGATCTTTAAGTGAATAGTTTGTAGGTAATATTAATTAGGTTTATAGACTAGAGAAAATAATTTTCATTAAACTTCATGTATATTAATAAACCCATGGTTAACCCTCAGCCACAGCCTTCTAACAACCATATGATAAAATAGTTGGGTGTTTGTCATAAGAGCAATTTTGAAGAATACTAGGACCATAACATTGACCAGCTGATTGGATTGAATGGCCTCTGTGATCACCCATCTAGCCTAAGTAAGGGCAAAAGTGAGTGTTTGCATGTCTTGGGTCCACTTAGTACCTGAGTCACAAACTTCTCAGCCACCATGATCCTTCCCCAGGCATTAACAGGTTACTGTCTACTTCCCCAAGCGTGAGGGTCACCAATAGATGTGATTTATAACCAACTGTCATATATACTAGGAGGCACCTTGTTTGATGAAATAAAAGTAGATTAGCAGGACAATTGTAAGAGAGTGGGTGACCATACTTCTGGACTTAAACTAAGTGAAACTTAGTAAACAATTACTCTGATATGAATTATATCATTGTTAGGGAATGGACATGGTAAGATGAGTTTAAATCATGGACGGGCTGTGTGCTTTTCACATAGCACTAATAACCTGGAAAGGTATGCATCCAAACTATTCTCCTCCAGCTATGGGTAAATAGCAGGCAGACTGATTCTTTAAGCTTGGTTAGGCAACCAGTCTAGAAAGAAAACTAAATTTAGACCTGTTAAAT
The DNA here is from genome assembly GCA_023376005.1 of Doryteuthis pealeii. NCBI lineage: Eukaryota > Metazoa > Mollusca > Cephalopoda > Myopsida > Loliginidae > Doryteuthis > Doryteuthis pealeii. Next base: position 2,021 of record JALAJA010000880.1, read on the forward strand.
TCAGCTTAAGAAATTGACCTTGTATCACATCCTACTCTTGCAGAGCCATTTTTAATATGCAGAGATGCTGATTAGGGATGCAGGATGTGTACCTGACACACAAAAATCTAAAAAAAGACGCAGTAATATAAAAAACATATCCATGCATCCCAGTGTTTTTCTTTTTTCTTCCTTCACCATTTCAAGCTAACTGTAAAATACATTCAATAGTTTCTTAAAAATGAATTACACAGGATAGCTACAAGGGTAGGAGTTAGACAGCTTTAGTTGTTTCCTAAGATCATAAATAAGAACCCTACAATCTATTAAGAAACTTTAAGTTGGGATCAACAAATTTTCCTGGGAACTCATTCAAAGCAAATATGCGTGTCCCAGGATGCACTAAATCAAAAAGCTATCAGCATCACTGAATATGTATATACTAATTTTTTCTCTTTCAAAACTACTCAATGATGAATATATTACATAAAAATAAAATTAAGATGAAATAACTTTTTTTAGTTAAGAAAAAACCCAACACAGTGTGAAGAAGACAAGGAGTAATCAGGAATATTTTAAAACCTTTCTTAGTTTTTCTTTACAATCAATCCTAACGATTATGTAAGTCCCAAGGAAGCCAGATATTTCTATATCAAACCAAATACTATGAAAAATTTAAAAAAAAAAGAAGCATTTACTTTATATTTAAGAATGAATTAAAAAATACATTATTGAATTATCTATCAGTATATTTGGACAGCAGAATTGTGAACATATTTTTCCTCAAAGCCAATGACTAAAATTACATGGCCATTGTTTTAGAAACATTGGATACTTTACAAAGAAGAATCCTGCCAATCAATTTTGCTAAATTTCTCTACCTATGAAACAAATAATTGACAAGTTTCCAGTAGGTAGACAATTAAGCTCGCCTCTCCTAATTACTTTCCACTATAATAACAATTTAAAACATTTAAAACCTGAATGGAGTTCTGACTCAGAAACAATTTTTGCTATATTATACCAGTAAGGCACAAAGTAGTTTGGCTAGATCTTGAAAAAAATAAATCAATAAAACTATATAAAAACGGTGTATTAATAATATATTTCTTCATACTTATCTATGTTGGATGTAAATTTTTTATGAGGTATATTCAAAAAGTATTGAGATTGAAGCACTATATGTATTAAAGACATAAAATTAATAATAAATAAATTGTGCACTTTCACAAACCCTGTTTCAACAAAAGTATTTCAATCAAAAAGTATAAAGACTGGCTTCATCATTTGTTTAAATTGGCATGGACTTATGTAGACATCATCACTATATAAATTACTCAGCTATGCACATGTCATTATTTCAATTGAAATTTACTCTTATACTTTTTAAACCACCACTCATTATATAGTACTATTAATAAAAAAAGATAATAGATTAATTATAAAGATAATATAATATGAAATAATAGCAATGCATAAATGAATAGAATAATAATAAAACATATGATAAATAAATAAAAATAAGGAAATAAAAAATAAATAAAAGATAAGAATAGATAAAATATGAATAAAGAGTAAATAAAATAGTAATGATATTATAAAATTATTTGAGCCTAGATATTGACACTGTTTAGAACTGATTAAAATTTAGTAAAAAAAATTGCTTAGAGATTCAATAAGTCTAGTTTCCAATTAGATATTCCTAAGCTAGCATATTCTGCTAAACTGTTACAAATATGGGCCATCCAGTAAGGATTAAACTCATTACAATATTAATGATCTGCAAGATTAGTTGTTGGACACATCTAATGGACCTTTCAATTAATATAGAAATTAAAGTTTTGAAACCTTATAAATACTAAAAAAGAAATTAAAAAAAAAAACAGATAAAAATTGGGTTATGGCTGCAATATTAATGATTTGGCCAAAATTTCAAATTTAATCAAATAAACAGACATTTAATAAATAAATATTTGAGAGATGCTCCAAAAGTAAAGCACTATTATTTTCAGTTGAAAGTACAAACATATATAATAGCATAATAGATAGATCATTGGATAGAGCAAGTTTTCAACTGTCAAATTATGTCAATGTCACCATCATTAGCTGTACTTTTATCAGTGATGAACAAGCGTGTGTATGCAGTGCATATAAAAGGGTAGCTCCAAAAGTAATGCCTCTTCTTTTATCATATTGTTCCACAACATCGGGTAGATGCTGGTGATTAGATATAGTGGATAAAACTTACTGCTAATAACTCATAACTTTTTTGTCTTTGTTGCAAATAGCAGTTGAGTGGCAGGCTGGAAAAATGACATCTTACATGAAAGCAGAGGTGTGTTATTGAATTACATCCATTGGTATTCATTGACACTTGATGAACATTTATGGAGACAAAACGATGGATGTGAACAGTTAGCAGTGACTAATGTATTTTAGACAGCAATATATAAGTGACAAGCCGCATTCAACATATCTGTCAACCCACAGAATGAAGAATGCATTGATCAGTCATTCTGCACAAATTGGGTTGATGAAAGATGGACTACATAGACAAAACATTTCCTGACATCAGCACATCATCTCTGTTGCTAAAAAGTGGTTGCCTTTGCTGGTGTAGTTTTTTTATGAGCACAGCATGCAGGTTCTTGTTCATCACTAGCTAAAAATGCTTAGCCGATGGTGGTGATGACTGTGAGGAAAAAAAAACTGTTTTGTTGCTGAAAACTCACTCTATCCAATGGTGCTACTTAATCTTGAACAAAAAATTTTGATTGATTAAACAGAATGTACAGAGAAGCATTATATGTAAATATGTTGCAACTGTATATCATTTTGAGAGCAGTGTCAAATGCAAAATGAATTGAAAAAAAATTTTAGAATTTGCACAAACATAAATGCCAAAAACAGAGTATAACACTAAACTGCATCTGGTGAAGTTCTATAGATCTAGAGAGCAAGGAGTACCCCTTCATTGCCATTACCCCAGTTCCAATCTGATCTGAAGGGATCATACCTGTTAGGGTCTTATTAAGGAGTCATAGAAATGTTTAAAAAATTATTAATTATTGATAGGAACACTTGATACCATATCAATGTCTACAAACAAATGATTATTGACAAATAAAAGGGTAATTAGAAAAAAATACAATGGACATTTAAAGTATAGTTATGATTACAAAAATTTACAAATTTAAATCACATTTCAGCATTGAATAACCCATAAAGAGTTGATATGCCATTAAACAAATAAGTTAAACCAAACAGACACACACACAGGCAATAACTCAATTTCTTAAATGTAAAAATACTGGGCATTCAACATAACATACAAAAAAAAAAAGAAGGAAAAAAGAACAGTATAGAGAAATCTATCATACATATATATATGTGTGTGTGAAAGTATTCTGAATTAATTTTAAAATTTCAAATTACATTTGCACCGATTAGTAACTAATATTAAGGAAGTAATGTTTCACATCTAACACAAAGTCTAGATGAGTCCATGCCAATTTTTAGTACTTTTGACAAGCAGTTTTTTGTGAAACACAGGATTGTGCAAGTTCAGTACTCTCCTAACTCACCAACTTAACTAGATGCTACTTTATTGTGTCTAAACTGAAAACTTAATCTTAATGATAAAATTTGAGGATGGGAAAATTCAACATCATCCCACCATAACAAAAGAGGAATTTTAAAGGTACTTTTGCAGTTTCCATGGAAATAAATTTGGATATTATGCTTTGGAGCATCTTCTTATATTTATATATTAGTAGAGCTTAGGATTAGTTTGGCTTAAAATTTGGGGCTCAAAAATTTTATTCACCTTCAGTTAGACTTATGTAGAGAAGTTACTTTGGGACAATAAGTAGGGCAAATTTTTTTTTCCTATTTTGCTTTAAAAAATTTTCCCATCAATTGCAACCCAGACACGTGTACTTGAACAGAACAGCCACATCTGTTATAAAAGCTGCATCAGAAATTACATGTTTGTTTCTTTTAGGTAAACAAATTATCCAGCAACAGATAAAGGAAGAAAAGTCTTTCAGCACCTGAAATCTTGACTCATACCAAAGTCTTATCAAGAACAGTTTGAATTTCTTGCCACCATTAGCCTACAAAGACCATTTCATGTGTTTCCAATAAGAAGAATCTTATGTCTGAAATGGAGGTCACACATAAGCTTCTCTTGTAAAAATCTACCAATATCTTGAACTAAATCAAATTCTAAATCTCCTCTACAGTCAAGTAGAATTACACACTAATATTTTTAATCGAGAAGAATTAGATTCAAATCATCAGCAAAAAGGCTAATTACCAAAATTTTTAAAGAAATAAAATAAATGGAAATATGCTCTGAATTCTTCATGTTGTATGTATTTACCCAACCCTCTGCCTACAGTAGGGTGTGACACAAGGTCAATTTTTAAGTAGGATATAGCTGGTTAAATTATTAGTGAAATAGATCACTAATTAGGACTGATCCTATTCTAGTAGTGACCACCCCAAAGCGGATTTAATAGGTTGAATTCATAATTTTTTCTTCTAGACTGGTTTGCCTAACCAAGGTACTATTTACTGAAAGGAGTTGGATTCATGCAGAGTGCCAAGAATCAGTAAGTAGCTGCTACTTGTACAAAATCTGGAGAGGCAAGGTGAATAGCTTTCTGGAACTGTTGTCACTCAGCATCATCTATAATTTTTTTGCATATGCAATAATATATATATATATATAATATATATATATATTATGTGTGTGTGTGTGTGTGTGTGTATATATATATATATATATACTATATATATATATATATAAAAAGGTATGTCAAAAAAGTATCAAGATTTTTTGTAATTTTTGACACACATTGTATTCTGAAAAAAAATCAACGTTTCATTCATTGTTCATTTCTATCTTAGTAAATACAGCTTCAATCACGATATTTTTATGACACACCTTTATATATATATATATATATATATATATATAAGAGGAGGTCATTGGATAATCAAGAGGAAACTTTTGGGAAAAGGGAAAAAATTTTATTTTCAGAATTTTTTTCCATAAATGGTGGAAAATCAGAAGAATATATGTTTTGTACAGCAAAGCATGTTTAAACAAAAAATGTATACAAATGGGCTAAATGTTGGCTTGCCACAACAAGCCTGAGTTGGAAAGACAGTCCATGGAGTGAAATCACACAAACTCTCTAGGCACAGTGGTCAGTAAAGAAGGTGATGCTTACAGTCTTCTGGGACATGAAAGGGCCTATTACTATTGATTTCCTTGAAAATTTGCAACTATAAACAGGGCTTCCTTATTTATTGAATGAGTATCGAAACTGAATCAGCCATTATTTTTTCAAATTCCAAACGCATCAATAAACAACCTCTCTTTTTTTTCTGTATTGTACCTGTTTGGCAAAAATCATAATCTGTGAGAATTAAATATTAAGATTGACAATGAATTAGATGATAATTTATAAAAAAAAAGATTTATTTTTGCTAGTATACATCATACTTCTAAAATATTTTTCTTACATATGTTTTTTTCATCCACTTTCCCTTTGGTAATTCACCACACCACCCCTTTTTTATCTGCTATGATGTATCAATTTTGTATATATCAGCTGTATCATCTACTTTGACACCCAGATAGAATTGGGTTTTTTTTTTTATCCCTGTCTTCCTTTTTCTTTCTATTTTCTCTTTTTTTCTCCCCCCCCCTTTTCTTCTTCTCATTATCTATCATTCCAAAAGTTAAAGATTATTAAATTCATTCTGTTGTGTTGGTTTATCTACCTTTCCATTTATATTTTTTCCCCGTTTTATCAGATTTTTTTCCAAATTGTTTTCATGGTTTAATAATGCAAATAGAAAGTATTTATGATTCTATGGTAGAAACCTTTTGAAATTTTTTAAATTTTCTTTTCCATTGTTACAACAAAGATCAATTGTAAATAAAAACACTTGAAAAATTCAGTTGAAATTTCAGAGGTCATGTGGTGCATCTTAACTGATGTTAAATTATTAGCTGTAAATATTTACAATGATGTTTTAGTGGCCTTAACAAAGAATGCATTTTATTACCTGTTATTGTAGATTGTAAATTATAAGTGAAAATAATCAAATATCAAATTGTGTTTCATGCATAACTTGGTTCCACTGGCAAAAGTCATTGATATTTCATGTTATGAGTTGAATGTTTAAAAAGGGTCATAAATAAAGATAGCAATAAGTAATCAACTTTTCTTCTAATATTTCATATTGATGATAAGTATCACTAAATAAACTTATTGTTTCATTTGGCTTGTTTTGTTTTATGGCATACAACCACAGTGGGTCATTTAATGCTGTCAAAGTTTGAAATAAATTCATTCTTAATAGAGACTCAAATTTATTTTAAACATTTTTCTATTTAACCCATAGATGGGACCCTAACAGGTACTACCACTCCGGGGCAGAGTGGTTCTGGGAACAATAGTGATAAAGGGGTGTTCCAAATTCTCCAGAACTGGAACCTCACCATCAGTTTAATGTCATTCCCAGGACATGAAGACCCTCAGCCACCGCCTTCTAGCACATATATGATAAAAAGGGTTGGGGCTTGCCATAAGGGCAATAGGGTTGGGGCAATCATATAGGTGCTAGGGTTTGATATGACCCAAAGAGATTGAAGGGGGCCTCTCTGACCGCCCGTCTAACCTAAGTAAGGGCCAAAATGGAGTGTTGCATATCATGAACTGCTCAGCCACCTGGTTTCCATCCTTAAGCATCATGGGTCGCCACCTACAGCCAACAGGTGGCCCCATTGGGGGAGTCTTACCCCTTTTCAGAGGTGCAGTCAGTGTATTCTAAAGCCCCAGCTGACAGGTCATTCATGTTATAGAGTTGAATGTTTAAAAAGTGTCATAAATAAAGATAACAATCAGTAATTAACTTTTTCTTCTAATATTCTCATATTGATGTTAAGTTTCATTAGATGAACTTATTGTTTTCTAGAACATCATTTATATTTAGTGTAGAGTAATTTCTTAAAAAGTTTTAATAAGCAACAACATATTTAGGTTATTTTGATCAATTAGCAAAGTCAAAAGACTTTCCTAATTTGTTTAGCTTTTCTTTGCCAAAAATAAGCCCCCACCCCTTTCTTCTTATACTTTTATGAAGTTGACAAATTATCAATTCTGTAACAGCCTATATCAGAAATAAGAATAAACAATAAATTCCTCATGAGATATAGAGCTTCAATGCTGTAGAAATTGTTGAAAAATATACCTAAACAAACAGAATGAACACATCCGAGGATAATATCATTTAGTCAAAATTGTTCATAATAATGATTGATCAGGCTTCATATAAGAATAAAAGGGATATATATATATATATATATATATTGTAGTTGGTAGGATGTGGCTATTGTTGGTATCAACTGGTCAACAAGGGAATCTATCCCCTTTTCCCTAGCACTAGACTACAGAGATTATTTTTGCATCCGAGCTGGAGTGCAACACCTACCATCAGCTCTCACTTTACTGCACAGATCTAAGGTGTGCTACTCATGTGCTAGCAAGAGCCAGTATCAAACCTAGATCCTTGTGGTTCCTAAGCAGATGTCTTACTGACTGAGATATATTATATATATATATATATACTCTTAAATACTACTCTTGTTACAAAACTATAACAAATATAGCACCAATCCTATAAACCAATGTGACATTGAGTGGCTTTTAAGGCATTATTTGGAATTCTGTGACTACATCCATTATCTGAATGTGGATCTAATAAATATCTATTCTTAACATTTCTGAGCAAATATTTCAATACTATTCATATTATTGTTCTGGTGGTTTAACTACTAAAAAACATAGAAAAATAGTATCATTGAGCTGAGTTCAAATTCCAGCCCAAGACCATTTGCATTTTCATTTGCACAAATTCCCTTGAAAAAGGCAGGAATCCATCTTCTATAACCAGCTATGGATAAGTTGCAGGCCAGACTGGGCTCTCTAGCCTTCATTGACAACCAGTCTAGGAGTAGACAATTCTGATTTCAAAAACCAAGAACAGTCAGAGCTCTGTAAAAGTTTCCAGCTAAGAGGAGGCTCTTTTTAAATAAAGTACAGCTGGTTTTAAATTCAGAGTTTCCTTGTCCTAGACCCAATTAGTTTTTATCAAGGTTATGGAACCCAATATTCCCTACTATTTACAGATAGGTAGAGGGAGATAAATGGATTTATGCCTGTTCCAGAGCATGTCGTAAGTTAACAAAGGTTACTAAATGAGAAATAACCAAAATGAAGGTTGGAAATGAAATGGAATCTTTATAACATTAATAGATACAATACTTGCCAAACAGTGTGTAGAAAGGTAAACTACTGCTAGTGTATAATACTCCTCAGTCAGCATAATACTTTTGTATTCATGAGGATTGGGACATTACCCATTATTGTTCATAGATAGGGTATATAATTGGTATAAATGGTCACAGTTATAGGAAATGGAGTCGTCGACTCGAGTTCGAATCCTAGACAAGGCCGTTTGATATCAACGTATGAGGATTTATCCAATTAACAACCCACACAGCGTTTTGTTTATAGTGGTGAAGGCTTGTGCTGGACCATCAGCACTTTTTGGCACAGTCAATAGGAAAGAATTGGTGCACAAGGAATGCTACAAACCCAAATCAATGACTGACCTCAGGTTTTTCAAATTCACAGTTTCCTTCTCCTAGACTGGTTTACCTATCCAAGGTTAAAGAGTCCAGTCTACCCTACAATTTTAATCATAGCTAAAGGGGAATAGTTGGATTCATACCTTTCCAAGGGTATTAGTACAATGTGAAATGCAAACAGCCTCATCCAAGATTTGAACTTGTGTTGTCGTGTCTATTTTCTATGACAATACCTTTACACCATTTGTATCATTGTCCTCTAGGTGTCCAAGCCTCCCCTTTCAATGCAATGAGGGAGAGATGTGTTATCACAGGGATGGAATACTAGCCTTTTTGACTGATAAAGAACATCAGACCATGCCCCGCCTGTAGACAGGAACAGATACTTACACTAATCACAGCCAGAAGAAAGAGATCTAATTGAAAAGATTCATCCAGCCTCAATTTTGCTCACAGTAGTCTAACTTAAATTAGTAATGACCAGAGATGCTGATGGGTATGAGTTCCTGCGTCACACAGTAAAATCATATCCATGCATCCCAGTGTTTTTCTTTTTTCTTCCTTCACCATTTGAAGCCTAACTGTAAATATATTTCAATAGTTTCTTAGAAAAATGAATTACACAGGATAAGTTACAAGGTAGGAGTTAGACAGCTTTAGTTGTTTCCCAGATCATAAATAAAACCTACAATCTATTAAGAAATTATAGTTGGGACCCATAAATTTTCCCAGGGACTCATTTAAAGCAAATTGGCATCCCAGGATGCACTAAACCAAAAAGCATCACTGAATGACTAAGACCAAATTTTTCAAACGGTCCGATTTTTATATTCATAATCAAACCTCCTTTACCCCCAGCAACAACCCAAACAAGAATTTAATATCAGAAGCAGAAGTTCTACCTTTATTACACTAGTACACTACCAGCAAGTTCTTAAAAATCAGTTAAAAATATTTACTCTACTTTCCCATTTATTACCTAAGCTTTCAGGAATACAGATAAGTATTAATTGGCAGGTGTCCACAGAGAAGATAAACATATATTTTTTCAACATGTTTACAGTTTGTTCTTTCCAGATGAATTATCATCATATTCCACTATTCAGATGAGTGTCTTCATCTATAGAAAAACAAAAGAATTTATAATTTGAAACATTGTGATAAAGAAGATATGAATTGAAAATCATTTGTGAAATATTATTTACAGTTTGAACTGTATATAATCAGTTTTTGCTGAACCAATAAAAATATTTGCTTCTTTTATTTTAGTTTTTGCTTTAAAAGATTCTCATTAATTGAATAACAAACCTAAAAGATTACTTTAGGAGACTAACAGCTTTCTATCTTCAAAGTGATGCTCTCATGGTATGTGTGTGTGTGCGTGTATATATATATATATATATATATATACACACACACACACACACACACACACACACATATAGAATTATGAATGATAAAGTGTTTTCAGTGTGTAGCATAGTGGCTAATACACTGAACTGTGACATTGTAGTAAGCATTGTATGTCAATTCCATAATAGTCACATGACTCAAAAAAGAGTATAAAAAAAGAATAGTAATTTGTTCAGCTTGAATTTAACTATTAGACATGTTGAATACTTGCTCACCTGGGGAGATGAGTTTTTATCCTGTTTATCTTATTTTGTACTTATATATATATATATATATATATATATATATATATATATATATATTATGTAAGATGGTCAAAAAAGTATCAAGATTTTTGTACTTTTGACACCTTGTATTCAGAAAAAAAAAGTTTTGTTCATTATTTTTTTTTTCAGAATACAGGGCGTGTCAAAAAAGTACAAAGTTTAAAGCTGTATTTACCAAGATTACCAAGAAATGAAGAATGAATGGAACGTTTTGTTTTTTTTAGAATATTAGGTGAGTCAAAAAGTTTTAAAAAATCACGATACTTTTTTGACATACCTTGTATCATTAAAATTTACTGATAAGACTATTTTAAATCAGTAGAATACAATGCTCCATGCACAAAAATGCAGAGCAATATCACAATATTTTCAAACTATGAAATAGAATAAAGCAGAGTAAAAACTCATGACTGAGCTAAACTTGGCCAATTCAGGTGTCAATCCATGAAATCAGCTCATCTAACATTTTTTTTTTTTTTTTTGCTGCTGTGAAAAAGTTAGTTGGCATCCACTATTGCAGATTTTTTTTTTTTAAATTGGGGACAACAGTCCCATGTTCATCACTGGTGGAAATGCATAACCAATAATGATGATTATGTGGAAAAAATATTTATTCACCAGTATCATTGTGCTCTCTATATATGTTGTAGTTTCCATAGAAATAAAATTGGAGGACGTTACTTTTCAGATCATCCTCAAATATATTTTTAAAAGTGGAAAAAATATTCATAGGATTTTTTCTTTTTTTTCTTCTTTTTTTAAAGCAAAAATAAGTTTAAAATGTAGGTAAAATCATATTCTTTTATTTAAACTTCATTTAGTTCTTCAAAGGTAAGTGAACAGGACAAAATAAATAGAAATATTCATTACTTTTTAAAAGATTATAGATTCCATTTCTGAATTTGGAACAGAACTGGATATGTATTTCCCAACCACTCCACCAAGGACAAGATTGACATAAGATCAATTTTTATGCCGTGTAAACTTGGTTGCCATATCAAGGCAAAAAGAGCCCAGTTGGCCCTATTATTTACTCATAGCAGAGATGAGAAGAGATTCATACCTTTCCTATGGGCATTAGCATGAAGTGAAATATGCAAACACTTCATTGAGGTTTGGAATTCAATTCCATTTCCTATCATTTAATAACCATTATGCTAAGCACGCACCCACAAAACAGACCTGGTTATGGTTCTATGAGAAGGCAGTTGCTTATACAGCATTAATTCCTTACACTTTAAGGTCTTATTTTAAAGGGGCAGGGCTGGGTTTATCGCCCAGTGTCTAAGGCGCTCCAGTGAGGTGGAATGCAGGATGAGGTCAAACACATTTTTGCACCCTACCATTCATGAGCTATGGGCTAATGAGTGGCCCCACATTAAAAAGACTTAAGTGTAAAAAGGAATTAATTGCTGTCATAAGCAACTGCCTTCTTCCATAGAACCATAACCAGGTCTGTTTTTGTGGATGCGTGCTTAGCATTAATGGTTATAAATGATAGGAAATGGAATGAATTCCAAAACCTCAATGAAGGTGTTTGCATACTTTCACTTCATGCTAATGCCCCATAGGAAAGGAATGAATCTCTTCTTCATCTTCTCTAGTGAGTAAATAATAGGGGCCAACTGGGCTCTTCTTTGCCTTATGGCAACCAAGTTTACCACGGGCATAACAATTGATCTTATGTCAAATCTTGTCCTTTGGGGATTGGGTTTGGGAATAATAACATACCAGCTTCTGTTTCCAAATCAGAAATGGACTCTATAATCTTTTAAAAAGTAATGAATATTTCTATATTATTTTGCCTGTTCAAACTTACCTTTGAAGAACTAAATGAAAGTTAAATAAAAGGAATATTGATTTTACCTACATTTTAAACTTTATTTTTGCTTTAAAAAAAAAGAAGAAAAAAAAGAAAAAATCCTATGAATATTTTTTCCACTTTTAAAATATTTTGAGGATGATCTGAAAGTAACGTCTCCAATTTATTTCTAGGAAAACTACACATATATAGAGAGCACAATGGATACTGGTGAATAAAACTATTTTTCCACCATAATCATCCATTATTGGTTATGCCATTTTCCACCAGTGATGACATGGACTGTTGTCCCAAATTAAAAACAACAAAAACTGCAATAGTGGATGCAACTAACTTTTTCACAGCAGCAAAAAAAAAAAAAAAAATGTTAGATGAGCTGATTTCATGGATTGACACCTGAATTGGCCAAGTTTAGCTCAGTCATGAGTTTTTTTCTCTGCTTTATTCTATTTCATAGTTGAAAATATTTGTGATATTGCTCTGCATTTTTTGTGCATGGAGCATTTCTACTGATTTAAAATAGTCCTATATCAGTAAATTTAATGATACAAGGTATGTCAAAAAAAGTATCGTTGATTTTTAAAACCTTTTTGACTCACCTAATATTCTAAAAAAAACAAAACGTTCCATTCATTCTTCATTTCTTGGTAATCTTTGGTAAATACAGCTTAAACTTGTACTTTTTTGACACGCCCTGTATTCTGAAAAAAAAAATAATGAACAAAACTTTTTTTTCTGAATACAAGGCTGTGTTCAAAAAGTACAAAAAATCTTGATTACTTTTTTTGGACAACATCTTACATATATATATATATATATATATATATATATATATATATATATATATATAAGTACAAAATAAGATAAAAACAGGAAAAAAACTTCATCTCCCCAGGCGTGAGCAAGTATTTCAACATGTCTAATAGTTAAACCAATGAACAAAATTACTTATTCTTTTTTTATACTCTTTTTTGAGTCATGTGACTATTATGGAATTGAATACAATGCTTACTACAATGTCACAGTTCAGTGTATTAGCCACTATGCTTACACACTGAAAACACTCTTTATCATTCATTATTCTATATGTGTGTGTGTGGCGTGTGTGTGTGGTATATATATATATATTATATATATATATACACACACACACACCACAACCCATGAGAGCATCACTTTGAAGATAGAAAGCTGTTAGTCTCCTAAAGTAATCTTTTAGGTTTGTTATTCAATTATGAGAATCTTTTAAAGCAAAACTAAAATAAAAAGAAGCAAATATTTTTATGGTTCAGCAAAACTGATTATATACAGTTCAAACTGTAAATAATATTTCACAAATGATTTCAATTCATATCTTCTTTATCACAATGTTTCAATTATAAATTCTTTTGTTTTTCTATAATGAAGACACTCATCTGAATAGTGGAATAATGATGATAATTCATCTGGAAAGAACAAACTGTAAACATGTTGAAAAAAA
>JALAJA010000882.1:0-24609 GCA_023376005.1 Doryteuthis pealeii
CTTCCCAGTTGTGAACGTACAAAATCTTGCCATCTTATAAAAGAAAATGCCACTAAATCTTGAAAAATTTCCCGGTTACATTTTAGGCACTGATCTCCTCTCACATTTCTTTGAAACTAGAAAAATATTCTCAATTTATTTAACTTGTTGATGTTTATATCTCAACCAGTCTTTTTCAGAATGTCCAAATTTTTTCTTTCTTTTTGTAAAATATACATCTTTCGAAGGTAACTATTATATATTAAATATATATATATATATATATATAATATTTTAAAATAAATGCATTTGCTTAGGACTTTGAATAAGTTACATTGTTCTTTATCAGAAAAATTTTACCAATTAACTTTTTTCTTTGTGTGTTTTTCTCTTTCAGAAAATATTCAAGTCAATTTATGCAGTGTTGTTGGCAAGTCATTGTTTAACTTCCACATAAAACAAAGAAGAAGTATAGCCTCCATCTTCAACAATCAACGAGGTTTGAATAATAAAATTCTGTTACAGACAGTAGATTCTCAGTTAAAGAGAAAATAACATGTCAAAATAGACTGTAATTATTCCTTGCCCTAGTTAATAAGATGACAGTTTACTTATTTGAAAAAGAGCTACTCTGCGGAAATAAATTCACACAACAAAAGAAGAAATTTAAAGACCAGAAAAATAAAAAATAGTAGTGAGGAAGAGAAAAAAAAAACTTTGACAAAGATATCACGAACCAAAAAAAAGAAAAAAAAGAAGAAATCTCATAATGAAAAAGTAAAAAAAAAAAAGAAACTTTTCTTCTAAATAAAAATACAAAATATCAAGTTGGACTTTTGGTGTAAAGAAATTGATATTGAATTCCTGAAGACAAAAGAACAAATGAAATTTTAACTTTCATTCAGTGATCTGTAAAAACACAGTTTTTATGGACAATAACAGTACCAATAAAGGAGCATTGCTACTGTAGTTCAAAAGATAATGCGGTTGCATATAGGATAGATGACGGATGGAGGACAGGCAGACGGAGATGTGCCCACATGAAAATCATGAAAATGTTCATAGTGCTATTTCACAGTTAAGGAAATATTAGTGGATAAAAGGGACAACAATAGAAATGACATTTTATTCAATTTTAACTTTTATTCAGTAGATATAAGAATAGGAAATCCCTTCAACCCTAAAAAAAAACCCTATACCCACTTAAGGTTACTTATTTGGATTGTATTTATCTTAGTCCCTAGGTACAAATCATGTACTATCTCTGTCCCATAATAATTGTTACGTTTTATATAAACTTCATATCATTAAATGTCACAACTATTATGGAACAAAAGAGTACCTTGTTTTGCATAAAAGAGACATAATTTGCCTAATGTACTTATTTATGTTAATCTCTAGGTACCAAATATGTACTATTACTCTGTCCCATAATGATTGTTTACATTTCATATAAAACTTCATTCACTAAATGTCACAACTATTAATGGAACAGAAGGGTGCCTCATTTTGTATAAGAGAAACACTATTTACCTAATGTACCTATTTATGTCTAGGTATAACATATGAACTATCATCTGTCCCATAATGATTGTTACATTTTTATATAAACTTCATTCACTAAATGTCACAACTTTTACTGCACAGAGGGGCACCTTGTTTGGTTTAGTGGTTGGTGAGTTAGGCTAATAGATAATTGTTACCGTGTTTGTTTCTTACTGGATGCCTCATTCTATTGACCTTGTGCCAAACTAATTTAATGACAATTATTATAGAACAAACAGTAGATTTTTTGATTTAAAACAAAAAAAATGTGCATTTCCAAAATGTTCTTTCTTTCTTTATCTTAGTAAATTGCTATTTACCTTGTAAAGTTAGGTGGGAAGATTACCTTTTAAGGTACGATCATGCTCTCCTTAAATTTAAAGTGCTTAAATTTTATATCTCATTTTTATAGTAAATAAAGACTTTTCTTTTTCTAGCTTACCCTCTCTCTCTTTACATCTCTTCCCCTCACCTCCGTCTCAATATTCTCTTTTTTCTATACTTATCTACTTTATGGTGGCACTTGTGGTGTCATGATTATTTTCAGAGAAAATAGACACATTGAACAAAGTTCAAATCTTGGACGAGGCTAGTAGCATTTCACATTGCACTAATACTCTTAGGAAAGGTATGCATCCAACTATTCTCCCTCCAGCTATGTGTAAATAGCAGGGCAGACTGGGCTCTTTAACTTTGGTGTGGAAAATGATCTAGAAGAAGGAAAAACTCTGAATACAAACCTGTTAAACTCTGCTTTAAAAAAACTGATCTTGTGTCACATCCTGCTCATGCAGACAGGATTAAATACATACTTATGTACTTTTCTCTTTCACATTTGTTTGTCTGTAAACATCTTATAGATCTTCCTATCTACATCTGAAGTCTATGTATATAATCTTATGCATACTGACAGACAATTCTGTTCATGCATGTACCTATCACATTTGTGTGCGTCCAGTATTTATTTATGTGTATATATAACTCACAAAACTGTCTACCTCCCTTTCTCTATGGACGTATATTCAGGTAAGTGACTATTTCTATACTAATCAATTTTGCCAACCTACATATACCAGCAATGGAGGAACTGTTGGTAAAATGTTATTATTGAAAAATGGACTCAACGAGATGAGTTCAAATCCAGGAAGAGGCTGTTTACATTCCACTTCACACTAATGCCCTTGGGGAAAGCATGAACCCTTCTCTTCTTTTCTAGCTATTGATAAGATATAAAACAGACAATTAGAATTTTTAGCTTGACTTTTCGGCTAACTGAATATTAGGAAGTTTCAGTTACCTTAAATGATTTTTATAAAGGCTGTCATGAACACTCAGTAATCTATGGCTAGAATTAAATATAGTTTAAATTGACTGACTAAAATGATTCTGTGATCGGTGGATGCTCATTCAAAAGAGGAGTATGGCCTTGCAATTTATAGCACTGTTTTCATCCACTTCTTGCTTATTAATGTAATCTAGCTGTGCTTTTGAGTATTTGGGTAGGTATAAGTTTCATAGTTTACCCTTCCTTTTTTGGTATTAGTGTTTAGGCATACAAGCCTGTTCTTGAGAGAGAACTCAGCTAGAAGTATACTGACAAACTCATAAGTGACGTTTTCAGTGGACATCTACACATGGACACACCAGTGTAGGCTGACCAATCAAAAACCACATCAATCAGCTCTGTACGGATTTTGGATGCCGAGTGGAAGACCTGTCAGGGGCGATGACTGATAGGATAGAGAGAGAGAGAGAGAGAGACAGAGAGTCATGAGAATATTGTGCTATCAGCACAACCTAATTAGGATGAAATTGACTGAATTAAAAAAAAAAAAATACTCTCAGGTGAATTATATAGTTTTTACGTACATATTCATAAAATTAAATATTTTAGAATCTCCAAAACCTAGGTACCATTAGGGACTATAGAAAATTTGATGGATATAGCTCCAGTCATTTTTGAGTTATGTATCTATAAACCCCTCTGCATAAGCAGGATGTGATACAAGGCTTTTTTTTAGCAGAGTTTAACAGGTTCGAATTTAGAGGTTTTTCTTCTCCTACACTGGTTACCATGCCAAGGTTCAAGAGTCCAGTCTGCCCTATCTATTTATCCATAGCTGGAGGGAGAATAGCTGGATACTTACCTTTCCCAAGATATTAGTGCTATGGGAAATGTAACCGGCCTCGTCTAGGATTTGAACTTGTGTTGCTATGTAAATTTCCTATAATTATAACCATTACAGCATGGGCGCCCTTTCTTGAGTTATACAGTAAGAAAGAGATAGGCAAAAAGTTATTTGGTGAATTATAATAAGATATTAAAGTTACAAATGTGTCAACTAATCTCTTTGAATAGAAGTTAAATACAGAAAAATATAACAAAAAATATCAGTTAAATTGTCAATAGATTTTAAATGGCTGCTTCTTTTAATTAACACTAATTTAAATTAATGTCTTGAAAAACAAATAAAAATTGAAATATTATCTATCATTTAATTTGACACAAACAACTACAAGTGTTTTATTCAATATATTCTAAAATTATAATTTTAATGAATTAATAATCTGATTAATAATCTCCTAGTTATTTTGTTTGACAAAATGGCCATTATCTAGAAATAGGGAAATATTGTATCTTTCTTTATTTGTATTATTGTTAAAATTCACTGTACACAGGTATATCAATATCTCTGTTACTTCTCTAATAATAAATGCAAATGTCAGTGTGTCAGTGAGTCATATTTTAACACTACTGTGGTCTGGATGGTCTCATTTTTTTTCTTTGGTCTTCAGTTCCTCTAGTATCTTTTCCAGCCAAGGTACCAACTACAATTTGGTATTTCCGCCACTTCATATCCCACAGCTTTTTTCAGCTCTCTGGCAGGATCTAGGTATTTGTCTCACTTTTGGCTTTTAAAATGTTATCTTCCCTCTATCTTGCACCATAAATTATCATCATTATTATGTGAGTTTTTGATACCAGTTGATGCTGGTGTTTTTTTTTTAGTTCTCTAGCAAGGTCCAAGTATTTGTCCATCTTTTCATTTTCTTTTATTTCCCCCCTGCCGGAGAGCTGAAAAGGGTATGGCGTAAGAAGGTGACAGTGATACTAATCATAATGAATCTTTAGAACAATCACAAAGAACCTGGAAAAGAGACTGCAGGAACTGGATATCCAGGAAATGATTAAGACTGTCCATACTACAGCACTAAAATCGGTTTGAATACTTAGAAGAGTCTTGGAGATCTGAGGAGACTTGCTGTCACTCAATCTCTAGAGAAAAACCATCACTTAGAACTTAGGTGGGAAAAACTCATAAAGAGTAAAATAATAATAATGAAGATGATGGAGGAGGCTCAGCTAAAAATAAAGTCTTTCAAATGTCATCAAATGACATTTTTCTTTGATAGCATGTTAAGGTCATCTATATTCTAGATCTCATTATTATGCTTGATTAACAGAGATAAAAAGAAATTTAGCCTCCTTTATCTCAAAGTTTTTCTTCTTTGCTTTACCTTTCTGTCAGTCTTCTTTGTGTTGCAGTTTATTTTGTCCTTGTAACAGAAAAGGTGTTAACAATATGTGTGTGTCTTGTACATTCACATTTTGCTATTATTGCCAAACCAGGGTGTACACCAATGGCCACCTTATAGTATATTTTCCACTCCTTCCTTCAATAATTAGCTTTTCATTCACTTTGTTGTCCCTTAGCTATTTCAGTGGAGAGCTGTGCTTGGCTTAAACATCAATCACTTTTCTCAGCCATGCTCAACACTGACCTTCAGTTAAGATTAAGATGCTTACAAGAATAAGAAATACTTTTCAGAAGGTTGTAGTTTATGAGTTTTATTTTTCCCAGGGAGGAAAATGTTGTTTAAAATATATATAAAACCCTAATAAGACCTCATATAGAAGAACATTGTACTCTGGCCTGAGCTCCAGTGTCTAGACATGGAAATTGGAGTGTAATATTGAGATTGGGGCATACAAAGAAGAGTGTCAAAATTAATAAAAAAGAGTAAAAGATTACAGTTACAGGAGAGATTAGAGAAATTAGGATTAACTACTTTACCAGAATGAAGAATGAAAGGTGATCTAATTGAAATTTTAAAAATAATTAATGGAATTTATAATAATGGTAGACATTTTTGAATAGAAAATTTACTGTCAAGGCAGATTTTAAAACTTAAGCATAGGATTTTTTTTGCTAATTTTAAATTAGGTGAGAGGCCTATTGTCGATATCAGCCAAATAATGAGAGAATCTATCCCCTTTTCACTAGTGCTAGACCAGAGAGATTGTTTTTGCATCTTGAGGTGGAGTGCCATATCTACCATCAGCTCCCCACAGTACTGCATCGGTCCAACCTATGCTACTCATATGTTCAGTTAGCGAGGGCTGGTATTGAACCCGGAACCTTGTGGTTACTAGGTGGTGCTCTGAGGTAAACTGGAATCATTTTTGCTGATAGAGTAAATAAATTTTGGAACAAAATTGCCTAATCAGATCCAACAGAGCAATAGTGTAAAAAATTCTAAGAATGAATTGGATGATTTTAGAAATAATGGCAAAAAATTAATTTAAAAGGCACAATCATAATTATAAATTGGGAATTATTGGATGAATTACTTAAAATTTGATCTTTAGATATTGTATTAATGTTGTATATGCTCTGTGCAAAGATTCTATTTTTCAAAATTCTTTTAAGATTGATATGAACAGATTTCTCTTTTAAAAATTTAATAGAAGATAAAGAAGATAATGAAAAAGAGAGATGCCGAAGGAGGCATAATAAACAAATAATAATAGAAATCAAAAAAAGTTTTATTAATTCTTCAAGTATTTCAACTCCAAATAATAGGAAATCCTAAAATATTATTGTTTCCTTTGCAAAAAAATAATTTTTTATCGACTTTTTACTAGTACCTTTTAGCGTCTGATACATAGTTATATAGAACAAAAAATGATTAAAAAAAAAAATGTTTATGAAAAATGAGTCTAAAATTTTTTTGAATGAATAGAACAAAAAACGTCTTCGCATAAGATAACCCAAGGGTTGACATGCTGTAAAACCTGACCAACCAACCAACCAACCAACCAAACTACTACTACAATGTATTCAAAATGGCTGTAACAATTTAGAACTTTGGCTAAAAAAATAACTTAAGTCTGAATTTTAAGAAAATGTTTTAATATTGATGTATAGGCCACAGTACTACTACTACCATTACTATTGCTACTACTACTACAGTGGATTCATAATGACTGCAACTGATTCTGATTTGGAACTTTAAGTTAAGCCTGAATTTTAAGAAAATATTTAGTATTGATGTAGAGGCCACAGTTTGCAATATTTCCTCACAAATCTATTTTTTTTTTCAAATTGACCTAAAGCAAACACTTTCCAAGTGATTATTTTCTCCTCTGTAATTATATATGCCACTGTTGGCACCAAAAGAATTAAATTGGCCAATAATCTGACTGGTATCAATCAGTCCCTTTTATTAAATGTCCTTACCATGAGCCATAATTGGTAATCATGACACAATAGGTATTTTAATTGTACTTACCCCAGTATTAATCGTAATTAATATCTTAATTTTTTTTAAATAGACGTCTTTTTGAAGTCCTTCATTTATCTTTAATTGATTGCTAATAATTTCCCATATTGGCATTTCCCATCATCCACTTTAAATGCAACATTGATTTTTTTTTTTTTACTTTTATAACATCTAATTTAGTCACGTACATTAAATTCAAGAAGAGTTTGTTCAATGTCTTTCTCCTCAAAGTTAGTGACCTACAATATCCAGATCTCCTTATACAGTTTTATCTTCATTTTCAATGTGACCTAATCAAATTTATAATTGTTTTTTTAAATCTTTTTTTTATTTACAAAGGCTCAAATTTAAACACTCTTAAAAATTCTTGATATTCTATTTCTAATGTGCGAAAATATAATACAAGGTTTGATCAAAAAGTATCAAGACTAAAACTTTCAAATTTTAATGAATATATATATATATATTTATATTATATAATATATATATAAGTTTGAACAATAACATACTTTACTATATGATCAGCTATTAAATGAATTAAAAAAAAAGAGACAAAATTCGTTAATAGCTGATCATGTAAATTATATATGAATTAACTGTACCAAAAACTTGTATATATATATATATATATAAATATATAATATATATAATATATATATTTGTGTGTGTGTGTTAGGAAGAAATGGAAATCAATCCATGAGGAAAAGTAATAAATAAATGTGAAAATAAGTGTTGTGAAGATTATTTATTAATATTGGAAATTATTGTTTAAAACTTTTATTATCGAATATTAGATAACACTTAATAATATCTAATATTGAAACATTTAAATAATTAAATGACAATTTTCAAATATTGATAAATGACAATAATTTTCAAATATTGATAAATGACAATAATTTCAAATATTGATAAATCATTCTCACAACTCTTATTTTTCACATTTATTTATTACTCCCCCCCCACACATGTATGTATGTATGTATTTATCCAACCTCTATGCATGAGCAGTATGTTAACCACTACATAACAGGGACTCCCAATAGTGCCAAGAAAACTCATAAAAATAATTGAGGATGGTGTAATAGTAATTGAGTCACCTCCCCTTATGTAACTCTTTAGTTTTGTAAAACTATATAAACTCCCAAAGAGAACTGCTAATGTATTCAAAGTAGAATAAAGCTTACTCAAGTCCGACCGTGTATGTTCTCTTATTACTACAGATGGTTTAAAGATTTAAATTTGAACTTCTGACAACCAGTGTTTTTTTTTGTAATTTTTAAATTTTCTTATCTCAGATTGTTAGAACAGTTGTGTATTTAACTAGGAAAAGGTGACACTGGTTCAAATCACACCAAGAGTTTATCCTTTATTATTTCTGATCTGACCCGTTTGCTCATTGTGTTGCATACCCTTTCTTTAATTCTTACTTCTAGTCGTCTTTTCTCCTGGCCGGCCTTTGGTTCTATCTTCTAACATCTTGGTCTGGTCTCTTCTAAGGTCTGGACTTTCTTGGGGACTTCGGGTCTGGTTTCTGTTAGGGATTTCTCCTATCAGAAGCCCTGTGTCATTGTTAGTTTTTAGGTAATAAACACAAGACTCGATAACTAGGCAATGGGGACACTGGTTTCAAATCACACCAAGAGTTTATCCTCTTATTATTCTAATCTGACCGTTTGCTCATTGATAACCATCAAGTTTCAATTAAAAAAAAAGGAAAAAAAAAGGAATGAAATTATCAATGATAAATAATCAAAGTTTTATGTTTGAGTTGACAGAAAATGGAGACACTTAGAAATGTTTTTCCTTAACCAAATGGCACACCCAGCTGTGATTGGTTTGAACAAACGATCCCCTGCGAAACGATCCAATTTCATCGTCACAACACTGCGGACTAATTTAGAATGGTGTATGAAAATCTCAATCATTTTGTTTACTTGTTTGTGCAATAATTTTACAACAGCTCCAGTGACTCACACTGAACACAAGCTGGGATTCCACCTTGTATTGCTTCCAGGAAACACCTGCTCTGCACATCACTAGAAGTTGAAGTGTGTTAAAATTCATAGATTTGAATCTTTGTCACATGAACAGCGCACATAAAGCCTACCTCCTGATAAGTGAACCACTCTATCAAAAGTGAAGAAATATGAAGAGCGCTCTGATAGTAATGCCTTTTATTTATTTCCACTGAAACTAAAACAGATACAGGAAGTGAAATAACACTGTGGATGCAGCTAGTTTTCTTACCAAACCCTATTTTTTCCATAATTCAGTGCCATTGGCTATGCCTTTTTGCTGGTGATGAATGAGCAATAGCCTGCATGTGTGCTCAAAGATCTGCACCAGTGTGGCGACCACTTTTTCACACCAGTGTTAATGTCAGGAAAATCAATTTAAAGATTTCTGTTAATAGTATTCTAAAAGGGTTTAAATCAGACTCTAAAGATTTTAGTACTGATTTACTTGAACTGAAGAAATGTCAAATTGATTCTTATTCAAGGTTCATCATGTTTTTTTTGCAGATGTTTATTCTATTGTATTTTTTTTTTAGCATAAAGCTCTCTTTTTTATATTATATATATATATATATATATATATATATATATATATATATATATATATATATATATATATATATTAATCTTTTTTAATAAATTTTTTATAAAAAAAAAATTATATATATTTATAATATATATAATATAATATATTATATATATATATTATTCAATATAATTTTTTCAAATAGTAATACATATTATTTAATCAGACTCTGAAGAAATTTGATTTACTTGAACTGAAGAAATGTCAGTTTGATTCTTATTCAAGGTTCATCTTTTTTTTTCAGATGTTTATTCTATTGTATTTTTCAGCATAAAAGGCTCTCTTTTTTATATTATATATATTACCAACCCCTCCACATTGAACAGGATGTGACACAAGGTCAATTTGTTAAGCAAGTTTAACAGGTTTTAATTCAGAGTTTTCCTTCTCTAGACTGGTTACCTAGCCAAGGTTAAAGAGCCCAGTCTGCCCTACAATTTACCTATAGCTGGAGGGAGAGTTAGTTGGCTGCATACCTTTTCCAAGTGGTATTAGCACTATGTGAAATGCAACACGCCTTGTCCAGGATTTGAAACTCTGGTCGATGAGTCCATTTCCTACAACTCTAACCATTACACCACAACCTCTTTTTTATATTATAAGCCATTACCAACCAGATTTTAGTTCCACTTAAAAAAAACATAATTGCCCACTACAAAATATAGAAATATTTTAGTTAATAATACAAAAATACTTCATGCTGACAACAATATAAAAAGATGAAAAATTCTTGATGCTTATACAGAAGATTTAGAGAACCACTATTTAACACAATTAATTATCAAACTGGCGATAATATTCTTAAATGCCTTAAATAAATTGGAAAATTTTATTCTACATCACGTTTGCATATCACAATCACATATTTTTAAAAATTGAATTTTCCAAAAATAAAGCACTAGCTTATTTAGCATCACTTAGCAACACAAATAGAACTTATAACCTAGATAAAATTTAGACAAATGATAGTACTTAGTATGATAGCTCTTTTTTTTTTATAAATTATTTTTGAGATGACGATATTAAGAAAATTATTAAAAGGATTGAAAAAAAAATAAAATACTTCAAAACAATTTGGATTCTTTTGTATTCAAAAAAATTTGTTTGAATTACACACAAACACAAACACACACACACACACATATATTTTATATATATATATATATATATATATATATATATATAGATAGAGAGAGAGAGAGAGAGAGAGAGAAGTTTACCTAGGTTTCACCAAAAAAAATCTTCAGGAAAACTATGACTGATCGTTTTTGGTGGTTAATTTCTGTTACCGATTGTTTTAATTTGATTGAGCAGTTCAAAGGCTTACCAAAATTCTTACTATGAATCATCCTTGTAATGAATGTAACCTGGTTAGTATTTCTAAGTACTTGATGTGAATCTTTGAGCCACAAAATTTCAGGCTTACAATGTATAGTAAAATAGTGCTCAGCCTGAAAATATCAGGCTGGTTGTCAATAGTACAATACACCCAGCTTGAAATACTGGAATTTAGAATAAAAGTAAAAAAGTTTCCTAGTCCCAAATATAATATATATATATATATATATATATATATATAAGAGAGAGAGAGAGAGAGAGAGAAGAAAGTTAATTATCTAGGTTTCACTCAAAATTGCCAAAAGAAAAAAAAAAAAAAAAAAAAAGAATGTGTGGGTTCAAAAGTTAATTTTTATATTTCAATTTGAGTGGTCAAAAGATATTTCTATTGCATTTGACATTAAGCAGTTCAAGTCTTCTTCTGAGAGTTAACAATAAATTTGATGGCAATGTACAATCACAAGTGAGTTCACACAGACACAAGTAAATCTGTAAGGATGGAACAGAAGTGTTTTTTCAGGCATATAAAGTTACAAAATAGAGACAGTTGGAGCCAAAGGAGTTTATGTTGTTAGCCAAATGAAAAACTGATACTGTGGTTTGTACTAAGAAATCTTGGCAAGATTTAGTCTGATATATGTATTTTTGTGACTATTAGATACGGTCAAACGAGAAAGAAGACAAAAAAATATTGGAAGCTTTGCCAAATCGAGTCAGATTTACTTTTAGGGCTACCATGAATTTAATGTACCATCTGTTATTTCTTTGTTTGACCAGATATACAATTTAAGAATTTTATTGCCAAACAATTAAAACAGATTTTGGTTATTAACACTTCTGTAATGTCTATTTTTGTGTAATTTAGTGAAATAAATCAAACGATTTAACTGCTGTGGTGTGGCTGCTTTAGAGATTTTGTAAAATAAAAAAAAGGCCAGACAAAACAAAACTTAATTTGTATTATAGAATAAATAAAATATCTTAATATGATGTTATTATTAAACAATCTTAGCTGTATCAGCTGCTGCATGGCGTGGACTCTGACAAAATACTTAGATACAAGATGTTGCATGCTGTCTTGAACAAATCTTGAAGCACTCTCACAAAGAGGCACTCTCACAAAGCAACTTTTGATGTTGTTAAGTATTTTTCTATTAGTTTCTTATATCAAAATTTGAATTTCATCTTTTGATGTTCTAGACATTACGAGTATGTGAATTGTTTTCAATTTGCTTTGCTATTAATTAGCTGTTAAAACTGCACCCCTTGACTCTAACCAAAATGCTTAGAGAAAAAGCTAGATGGAAACTACACAAAGATGCTGCATGCAGTCTTGAACAATCTTGTAGGCAGCATTTCACAAAAAAAAAAAGCAGTGTGCACCACTTGCTTTTCCAATCTCACAAGCCAGATGAAGACACGTGGATACTGCTGGAGAAACAAGGACAAACTCATGAGTCTGATGTGTAACAACTACACATGACACACAGTGTGGGATGACCAGCAAAAATCTACATCAATCAGCTCTGTGCTGATCTGGATGCTGGTGGAAAACCATTTCAGGTGCGATGACAATAGGGATTAGAGTCAAGGGAATTATACTGCAATGTGACTTGATGATGATGATGAGATAAATAAAATATCTAATATAAGTTATTTACAAAATTATCATAACTGGGGCACAAGACTAGAAATATGGGCACATAGTGAGAATCAAACTCACTTAATAATCTTCTGTTAACCATATGAAGCATCTAAATATATTTATAAAAGCTTACCTTAGTGTAGTAGAAATCACAAGTACACGTTACCAGTGAAATCAAACTCATTCTTTATGTCTGTTCACCAAGCTCCTTAAACCCATACACCATATGAGGACATTTAAATGTATTTACAAGATTAGCTTATGGTATGTATATATAAAACCCCTTTGCCATGCAGGAAACAAGCTTAGAATACGCGGCGTATGAGTGTATCCCATACAGAGGGGTAAGACCTCCCTCAGAGGTGTCCTATTATGACACTAAACTTCTTTGATGACCGTGCTCCATTGTGGAGATTAGGAAATGTGGATACTCCTTCATAGCTATCACTCCCGAGGACTACTCTAACCCGGATGGTAGTACTATTAGCGTCCCATCTTATTGATCAAAATAGATCTGTTTGAAAGTTAATGAAATTATTTCTTCAGTTTATTGATACACATAATTAATAAATAATCTAACATAACAACCAGTTTATTATACATATGAAATGGTTTTCTTCTAATTTATTGATACACTAAGTATAAGGAAAATTATTTCTTACCAATTTGTTTATAAAAGTCTTAGGCATAAAATAACCCATAGTGCGTGCCATAGATCGAACCAAGAACCAACCAATTACAGTTCAAAGGCCTTACCAAAATTTCTTACTATGAATCCATCTTGTAATGAATGTAACCTGGTTTAGATTTATAAGTACTTGATGTGATACTCTGCAGCCCAAAATTTCACACTTACGATTGCTATATTAAAATAGTGCTCAGCCTGGAATATCAGGCTGTTGTTTCACACTGAAAACAACAGTTTCTACTATATCACTGAAGTTAAAACAGTGAATAAGCCTGTTCAATACTTAATTGGGTTCCACTAAAGCAAGAACAGCAGGTACTGTAAGCGACCAGAGCCTTTCTTTATTAAAATGACTGCATTCAGCATTAAATAACCCAAAAGGTGATATCCTATAAAACAAAAGAATCAAACAAGACCAACAACTCACATCAGCAGGTTAAAGCTATTTGCTGGGGAGAAAGGACCATCTGGTTTAAAAGTAGGTGAAACCTGTTTTATCCGAGCTCATGTAGAGACCAAATAGAGACTATTTTCTGCTTGGGAAAAGTCTTGTCCTTCTGTTAACTTTCTGTTCTTTTGTCAGATTTTAGCATGTGTGAACTGCAACAGAAAAATATAATATTTCTGGCATTCTCCTGATGCAAAATTAGCAATTCTCTAAGAATCTGGAGACAAAGGGGGGAGGAAAGCAAACCACATTGCCGTGAGTCATGTACAGCACCACTAGACTGAGTCATGCCTCTCCCTAATAATTCCAACCATTGCCACCACTGCCTCTAGCCCCCCCTCACATATGTCCACAATGCGCCTTTCAAAATGGATTGAGATTTCTTTTTTTTTTTCATAGAGTTGTCAGTATCCTCTCAAGTTCATTGTAATACCCAACTTTCAATAGACAAATTTAATTTTGGAAGGTTTTAGACTTTTCCAAGCAGGTGACTCAAATATTGGAGATTAGTGTTTTTAGTGAAAAAAACAAAAAAAAAAAACTATTTTAATGATATTATTTCATATTGCGTATGTGAGGATAGGGAATAAAGACCCTGAAAAATTTTAATGGTATGTTTTACCTATAGCTCCTACCTTTCCAAGACCATTAGTTCAAAAGGGTGAATGTAAATAGTATGACGTGAGTTTTGAAAACTCAAATAAGATGTTGTGTCCAGCAGTTAGCCACTAATGCAACAGACTTCCTCAACATGACACACAGTGTTAGGTGACTAGCAAAAACTTTATTTTATCAGCTCTGCTTTATATATTACCAACCCCTCCGCATAGCAGGATGCCGACACAAGTCAATTTCTTAAGCGAGTTTAAACAGGTTTGAATTCAGAGTTTCCTTCTCCTAGAGTGTTGCCTAACCAGGTTAAAGGCCCAGTTGCCCTTACTATTTACCCATAGCTGGAGCGGAGAGTAGATTCTACCATATAACAGAGCTGTAGGAAGTGCAATGCGTGTAATGGTTAAGTCTTTTAGGAAATGGACTCGTCATCCCGAGTTCAAATCCTGGACTGTAATTGCAGTTTCACTTAGCGCTAATACCCTTGGAAAGAGAACTCCTACTCTCCCTCCAGCCTATTGGTAAATAGTAGGGCAGACTGGCCTCTTTAACTTGTTTAGCAACACTCTAGGAGAAGGAAAACTCTGAATCAAACCTGCTTAAAACTCCGCTAAGAAATTGACCTTGTGTCGCATCCTGCTCAAAATGCGGAGGGGTGGTAAATATATAAAACAGAGCTGATAAAAGTGAAGTTTTTGCTAGTCACCTAACACTGGTGTGTCCAGTGTTGAGGAGTCCCTGTTGCATAGTGGCCGTAACATGCGACACAACATCTTAATTGAGTTCAACTCAAGTCATTACTATTACATTCCACTTTTGAACTAATGTCTTGGGAAAGGTAGGAAAGCCTATAGGCTTAAAACAATACCAGTATAACAACTTTTTCAGCGTTCTTAAGTCCTAATCCTCACAATACGCAAATGAAATAATATCATTAAATAGTTTTTTTTTTGTTTTTTCACTATTTAAAACAACTAATTCCAATTATTGGTCACCTTGCTTGGAAAAAGTCTAAAACTTCCAAAATTAAAATTCGTCTATTGAAAGTTGTGGTATTACAATGAACTTGCAGAGGATACTTACAACCTAATGAAAAAAAAAAAAAGAAATCTCATCCATTTGAAAGGCCATTGGTGACATAGTGAGGGCGGGCAGAGGCATGGTGGCAATGAGTTGAATTATTAGGGAAGGCATGACTACAAGTCTAGTGTGCTGTACATGACTCACGGCAATGTGGTTTGCTTCCTTTGTCTCCCAGATTTCTTAGAGATGCTAGATTTTGGCATCAGTGAGAATGCCAGAAATATTATTTCTTCTGTTCAGATTCACAATGCATAAACTGACAAAAGACGAGAAGAAGTAACAGAAGACCAAGACTTTTTCCCCAAAGCAGAAAATAGTCTCTATTGTCTACATGAACTCGGATAAAACAGAGTCACTATTTTAAACAAGATGGTCCTTTCTCCCAGCAAATAGCTAACCTCGAGTGAGTTGGTGGTCAGTTGTTATTCTTTTGTTTTATAGGATATCGAACCCTTTTGGGTTATTTAAGCTGAATGAATCCATTTTTTAATAAAGAAAGGAATCTGCGTCGCTTAAAACAGACCTGCTGTTGCTTTAGTGGACACCCAATTAAGTATTGAACCAGCTTATCACTGTTTAACTTAGTGATATAGCTAAAACTTTCTTTCAGTGAAACAACCAGCCTGATATCCAGGCTGAGCACGATTTACTATACAAATGTAAGTGTAAATTTGCTCAGAGATATCACATCAAGTACTTTATAAATACTAACAGTTACATTCATACAAAGATGATTCATTAGTAAGAAATTGGTAAGCCTTTGAACTTAAATGGTTGTTCTTGTTCGATCTTATGGCACCGCCAACCTATGGGTATTTATGCCCTAAACATTTTATAACAAAAATTGGTTAGCAAATAATTTTCCTAACTCAAGTGTATCAAATTAAATAGAAAAAACATTTCATATGTACTAATAACTGGTTTTATTTTGTAGATTATTTTATTAACTTCAGTGTATCAATAAACTGGAAGAAAAATTTTCAATGTTAACTTGCCAAAACAGATCTATTTATCCATAGATGGACCCTAATAGGGTACTACCACTCCGGAGTAGAAGTAGTCCTGGGAGTTCGATAGCAATGACAGGAGTAACTTCCACATTCCTAAATCTCCAACAAATGGAGCCACGGTCATCAAAAGAAGTAAGGTTTAGTGTCATACAGTAGGACACCCCTCTGAGAGTCTACCCCTCTGTATGGATACACTCAGCTATTCTTAAGCTTGTTCCTTGCCCATGGCAAAGGTGTTTTAATATACATACAACTAAGCTAATCTATAAATAAACATTTAAAGTCTCATATGGTGTAATGGTAAGGAGCTTGGTGAAAGGACAATAAAGAATGGAGTTTGATTCTCACTGGTTAACGATTACTTGATCTTCTACTACAACTAAGTAAGCTAAATAAATAACTATTTAGATGCTTTCATATGGATAACAGAGATTATTTAGTGAGTTTGATTCTCCTATGTGCCCCAGATTCGAGTCTTGTGCCCCAGTTATGAAATCTTTGTAAATAACTCTTTAGATATTTATTTATCTCAATCATCATCATCAAGTCACATACAGTATAAATTCCCTTGACTCTAATCCCCATTTGTCAATCGCACCTGATAGGTTTTCCACACAGCATCCAGAATCAGCACAGAGCTGATGCAGTAGATTTTTGCTGTCATCCCACACTGAGTGTGTCCATGTGTAATTTCACACCATCACTCATGAGTTTCCTTGTTTCTCCAGCAGTAATCCAACGTGTCTTGTTCATCTGCTTGTGAATGGAAGCAAAGTGGCTGCACACCTGCTTTTTTTTTGTGAAAATGCTGCCTACAAGATTGTTCAGACCGCAGCAGCATCTTTGTTAGTTCCATCTAGCTTTTCTTAAATTTTGTTAGAGTCCAAGGGGTGCAGTTTAACAAGCTAATTAATATGCAAAGGCAAAATTGAAAAAACAATTCACATACATCGTAACTGTCTAGAACATCAAAAGATGAAATTCAAAATTTTGATATAAGAACTAAATAAAAAATAACTTAACACATCAAAAGTTGGCTTGTGAGAGTAGCCTCTTTGTGAGAGTGCTTCCAAGATTGTCGAAGACCAGCATCAACATCCTTGTATCTAAGTATTTTTCAAGTCCACCCATGCAGCACATATACAGCTTACAGATTGTTTAATAGAATAACAATCATATAGATATTTATTATTCTATAAATACAATCAAAGTTTGTTTTGTCTGGCCTTTTTTTATTATTACAAAATCTTAAGCAGCCACAACCACAAGCAGTTAAATCGTTTGATTATTTCACAAATTACACAAAAATAGACATTTACAGAAGTTAATAACCAAAAATCTGTTTTATTGTTGCAATAAAATTACTTAAATTGGATATCTGGGTCAAACAAAGAAATAACAGATGTACATTAAAATTCAATGTAGCCCTAAAAGTAAATCTGACTCGATTTGGCAAAGCTTCAATATTTTTGTCTTCTTTCTCGTTACCGTATCTAATAGTCCACAAAAATACATATATCAGACTAAATCTTGCCCAAGATTTCCTTAGTACAAACCACAGTATCAGTTTCATTTGGCTAACGAAACATAAACTCCTTTGGCTCCAAACCCTGTCTCTATTTTGTACTTTATATGCCCTGAAACACTTCTGTTCCATCCTACAGATTTACTTGTGTCTGTGTGAACTCACTTGTGATTGTACATTGCCCATCAATTATGTTAACTCTCAGAAGAAGACCTTGAACTGCTTAATGTCAAATGCAGATAAGAATATCTTTTGCACCACTAAATGAAATATAAAAATTTAACCTTTGAACCCACAACACTTTTTTTTTTTTTTTTTTTTCTTTTGGGACAATTTTGAGTGAAACCAAGATAATAACTTCCTCTCTCTCTCTCTCTCTCTATATAAGAATATAATAATATAATATATATAGTATTTGGGACTAGGTAAAAAAAAATTTACTTTACTCTATCCAGTATTTCAAGCTGCGGTGCTATTGTTACTATTGACAACCAGCCTGATTATTCAGCATGAGCACATTTTACTATACATTGAAAGCCTTGAAATTTTTGCTCAAGAGATATCACATCCAAAGTACTTATGAAATACTAACCAGTTACATTCATTACAAAGATATCATAGTAAGAAATTTTTGTAAAGCCTTGAACTGCTCCAATATGTAAATTTAGAAAACTAAATCGGTACAGAAATTAACACCAAAAACGATCAGTTCATGTTTCCTGAAGATTCTTTTTGCGTGAAACCTGGGTAAACTTCTTCTCTCTCTCGTCCTCTCTCTCTCTTCTATATATATATATATATATATAATATATATATATATATATGTGTGTGTGTGTGTGTTTGTGTTTGTGTGTTGCATTCAAACAAATTTTTGCAATACAGAAAGAATCCAAATTGTTTGAAGTATTTTAATTTTATTTCAATCCTTAATAATTTCTTAAATATCATGCATCTCAAAAAATAATTGTATAAAAAAATCAAAAAGATTATCATACTAATACTATCATTTGTCTAAATTTTATCGTAGGTTATCAGTTCTATTTGTGTCGCTAAAGGATGCTAAATAAAGCATGCTTTATTGGAAATAACAATTTTTAAAAAATATGTGATGCGATATGGCAAAATCGTGATGTAGAATAAAAATTTCCAATTTATTTAAGCATCTTAAGAAAATTTATCGCACAGTTTGGATAATTATTGTGTAAAAGTGGGTTCTCTAAATCTTCTGTATAAAGCATCAGAATTTTCATCTTTTTATATTGTTGTCAGCATAAGTATTTTATTATTAACTAAAATATTTCTATATTTTGTAGTTAGGGCAATTATGTTTTTTTTAGTGACTAAAATCTGGTCGGTAATGGCTATAATAATAAAAAAGAGTGTGTTTATGCTTAGAAGGTAGGGAAATGACTCGTCGACCAGAGTTCAAATCCTGCGACAGGCTTTGCATCTTCACATAGTGCTAAACCCTGGAAAAGGTATTCAGCCAACTACTCTCCCTCCAGCTATAGTAAATTGTAGGGCAGACTGGCTCTTAACCTTGGCTGTAAACCAGTCTAGGGAGAAGGAAAACTCTGAATTAAAACCTGTTAAACTCTGCCTTAACAAATCTGACCTGGTGTCACATCCTGTTCATGTGGAGGGGTTGGTAAAATATATAATATAAAAAAGAGAGCCTTTTATGCCTTGAAAAATACAATAGAATAAACATCTGCAAAAAAAAACATGCATGAAACCTTGAATAAGAATCGAAGACTGACATTTCTTCAGTCAAAGTAAATCAAAAATTCTTCAGCAGTCTGATAAATATATGTATTACTAATTTGAAATTTTCAAATATGAAATTAATATATTATATTATTATATATATATATATATATATATATTATATATATATAATATTTTTTTTTTTATAAAAAAAAATTTATATAAAATAATTTATATATATAATATATAATATATATATAATAATATATATATATAATATATATAAATAAAAAAACGAGCCTTTATGCTAAATAAAAAAAATACAGTAGAATAAACATCTGCCCAAAAAAAACTGGAAGAACCCTGATAAGAATCAAATTGACATTTCTTCAGTTCAAGCTAAATCAGTATAAAACTTAGAGTCTGATTTAAAACCCTTTTAGACATAAACTATTAACAAAATCTTAAATGATTTCCTGACATTAACACTGTGTGAAAAAGTGTGGTCGCCACCACTTGCAGATCTTTATGAGCACAGCATGCAGGCTATTGCTCATTTCATCACCAGCAAAAGCCATAGCCAATGGCACTGAATCTATGGAAAAAATAGGTTTGGTAACAGAAAAACTAAGCGCATCCACAGTGTTATTTCACTTCCTGTATCTGTTTAGTTCATAGGAAATAAATAAAAGGCATTACTATCAGAGCGCTCTCATATTTCTTCACTTTTGATAGAGTGCGTTCATGTATCAGGAGGTAGGCTTTATGTGCGCATGTTCATGTGACCCAAAGATTCAGAAATCTATGAATTTAACACACTTTCAATTTAGTTAATGTGGCAGAGCAGGTTGTTTCCTGAAGAATACAAGGTGGAATCCCACTGTGCTTCAGTGTGAGTTCACTGGAGCTGTTGTAAAAATTATGAACACAAACAAGTAAACAAAATGATTTGAGATTTCATTTACACCATTCCTAAATTAGTCCCGGCAGTGTTTGACGATGAATCATTAGATCGTTCGCAGGGATCGTTTGTCAACCAAATCACAGCTTGGTGTGCCATTTGGTTAAGGCAAAAAAACATTCTAAGGTCTCCATTTTCTGTCAGACTCAAGCAATAAAACTTTGATTATTAATACATTGATAATTTCATTCCTTTTTTTTTCCTTTTTTGTTTAATTTGAACTTGATGGTTATCATTATGAGCCAAAGGCGTCAATTAAGAAATAATGAAGGATTAAACTCTGCTGTGATTTGAACCAGTGTCCCCTTTGCCTAGTGACGGAGTTGTTTCATACCTAAAAACTTAACAATGACACAGGGCTTCTGATCAGAGAAATCCCTAACAGAAACCAGACCCGAATCCCCAAGAAAGTCCAACCTTAGAGAGACCAGGACCAAGATTTAGAAGATAGAACAAAGCCGGCCAGAGAAAAGACGACTAGAAGTAAGAATTAAGAAAGGATGCACAACACAACGAGCAAACGAGTCAGATCAGAAATAATACAAGGCATAAAAACTCTTGTGTATTTGAACAGTGTCACCTTTTTCCTAGTTAAATACACCAAACTGCTTCTAACAATCTGAGATAAGAAAATTTAAAAATTACAAAAAAAAACACTGGTTGTCAGAAGTTCAAATTAAATCTTTAAACCCACTGTAGTAAAGAGAACAACACGCGGACTGAGTAAGCTTTTTATTCTACTTTGAATTACGATTAGCAGCTTCTCTTGGGAGCTTTATATAGTTTTACAAAACTAAAAGAACATAAGGGAGGTGACTCAATTACTGTATTACACCATCCTCAATTATTTTATGGTTTCCGTGGCACTATTGGAGTCCCTGTTATGTAGTGGTTAACATACTGCTCAGCATAAGGTTGGCATAAATACATACATACATACATGTGTCCGGGGGGGAGAATAAATAAAATGTGAAAAATAAGCAGTGTAGAATGATTATCAATATTTGAAAATTATTGTCATTTATCAATATTTGAAAAATTGTCATTTATCAATATTTTGAAAATTGTCATTTAAGTTAATTAAAATGTTTCAATTATTAGATATATATAGTAATCTAAATTCGATAATCCAAAAAGTTTTAAACAATAATTTCCCAAAATATAATAAATAATCTTCACAACACTTATTCACATTTATTATACTTTTCATCATGGATTGATTCCATTTCTTCCTAACACACACACACAAATATAATATATAATATATATATAATATATATATATACTATATAAACAAGTTTCTACAGTTAAATTCATATATAATTACATGATCAGCTATTAAACGAAGTTGTCTCTTTTTTTTTAAAATCAGTTAAAGCTGATCATATATAAAGTATGGTATTGTTTCAACTTATGATATAATATATATATATATATATATTATATATTCATTAAAATTTGAAAAAGTTTAGTCTTTGATACTTTTTATCAAACCTTGTATTTATTTTTCGCCAACATTAGAAATAGAATATCAAGAATTTAAGAAGTGTTTAAATTTGAGCCTGTGTAAAATAAAAAAAAAGATTTAAAAAAAAGACAATTATAAATTTGATTTAGGCTCACAAATTGAAAATGAAGATAAAACTGTATAAGGAGATCTGGCGTATGCTTAGGTCACTAACTTTGCAGGAGAAAGACATTGAAAACAAACTCTTCTTGAATTTAATGTACGTGACTAAAATTAGATGTGGTATAAAGTAAAAAAAAAAAAAATCAATGTTGCAATTAAAGTGGATGATGGGAAATGCCAACATCGAAATTATAGCAAATCAATTAAAATAAATGAAGGACTTCAAAAGACGTCTATTTAAAAAAATTAAGATATTAATTACGATAATACTGGGGTAAAAGTACAATTAAAATACCTATTGTGTCATGATACCAATTATGGCTCATGTGTAAGACATTTAATAAAAGGGACTGATTGATACCAGTCAGATTATTGGCCAATTTAATTCTTTTGGTTGCCAACAGTGCATAATAAATTACAGAGAGAAAATAATCACTTGGAAAGTGTTTCTTTAGGTCAATTTGAAAAAAAAAAATAGATTTGTGAGGAAATATTGCAAACTGTGCGCCTCTACATCAATACTAAAATATTTTCTTAAAAAATTCAGGCTTAACTTACACTTTTTAAGCCAAGTTCCAAATCAGAATCAGTTGCAAGTCATTATGAATCCACTGTATAGTAGTAGCATAGTAATGGTAGTAGAGTTTACTGGGGCCTACATCAATATTAAAACATTTTCTTAAAATTCAGACTGAATATTTTTTTAGCCAAAGTTCTAAATTGTTTACCAGCCATTTGAATTTTACATTGTAGTAGTAGTTGGTTGGTGGTTGGTTGGTTGGTCAGGTTTACAGCATTGTTCAACCCCTTGGGTTATCTTATGCCGAAGACCGTTTTTGTCTATTCATAAAAAAATTTTAGACTCATTTTTCATAAACATTTTTTTTTTTTAATCATTTTTTGTTCTATATAACCTATGTATCAGACGCTAAAAGGTACTAGTAAAAGCTCGAAAAAAATTATTTTTTTGCAAGAAACAAATAATATTTTAGGATTTCTATTATTGGAGTTTAAATACTTGAAGAATTAATAAAAACTCTTTTTTTTTTTGATTCTATTATATTTTATTATGCCTCCTTCGGCATCTCTCTTTTCATTATCTTCTATCTTCTATTAAATTTTTAAAAGAGAAATCTGTTCATATCAATCTTAAAAGAAATTTTGGAAAAATAGAATCTTTGCACAGAGCATATACAACATTACTACAATATCTAAAGATCAAATTTGTTAAGTAATTCATCCAATAATCCCAATTTAAATTATGATAGTCCCTTTTAAATTAATTTTTTTGCCATTATTTCTAAAATCATCCAATTCATTCTTAGAATTGTACACTATTGCTCTGTTGGATCTGATAGGCCAATTTGTTTCCAAAAATTATACTCTATCAGCAAAAATGATTCCAGTTTACCTCAGAGCACCCCACCAGTAACCACAAGGTTCCGGGTTCAATACCAGCCCTCGCTAACTGAAACATATGAGTAACATAGGTTGGACCGATGCATACTGTGGGAGCTGATGGTAGATATGGCACTCCACCTCAGATGCAAAAACAATCTCTCTGGTTCTAGCACTAGTGAAAAAGGGATAATTTCTCTCATTATTTGGCTATATCGACAATAGGCCTCTCCACCTAATTTAAAATTAGCAAAAAAAATTCCAAATTGCTTTAAGTTTTAAATCCTGTCTTGACAGTAAATTTTCTATTCAAAAAGTCTACTTATTATTATAAATTCTATTTTAATTATTTTTAAAATTTCAATTAGATTCACCTTTCATTCTTCATTCTGGTAAAGTAGTTAATCTAATTTCTCTAATCTCTCCTTGTTAACTGTTAATCTTTTACCTTTTATTAATTTGGACAAACTCTTCTTTGTATTATAGCCCTTCTAATCTCAATATTACACTCCAATTTCCATGTCTAGACACGGAAGCTTCAGCCAGAGTACAATGTTCTTCTATATGAGGTCTTATTAGGTTTTATATATATTTTAAACAACATTTCCTCCCTGGGGAAAAATAAAACTCATTTAAACTACAAACCTTCTGAAAGTATTTCTTATTTTGTAAGCATCTTAATCTTACTGCAAGTAGTGTTGAGCATGGCTGAGAAAAGTGATTGATGTTTTAAGCCAAGCACAACTCTCACTGAAAATAGCAAGGGACAACAAAGTGATGAAAAGCTAATATTGAAGGAAGAGTGGAAAATATACTATAAAGTGGCCATTGGTGCCTACACCCTGGTTTGGCAAAATAGCAAAATGTGAAT
>JALAJA010000883.1:0-36771 GCA_023376005.1 Doryteuthis pealeii
CAGGGTTTCAACCACTTTTTACCGAGTCTCCCATTTTTTCGAATATTCACTGTTTTTGTATTATTGAATATATATATATATATATATATAATATATATATATTTGGGAATAAAAAGGCCCTTAAATACCATGGGTATCGTGATTATGGACCATTTCCACTCGAGAGCATGCTCAAGAGCTTCTTCAGATCACTGAATCTCTATTTCATATATATTATAAAATATAAGATTATGAGACTATAATACCGTTAACCAAGTTTCATTACTCTTCTCTCGTCTGAGATGAAACTTTAGTAATATATATATATATATATTATATTATATTATATCTAAAGTTTTCATCTCGACGAGAAAGAAGAGTAATGAAACTTGGTTTAACGGTATTATAGTCTCATAATCTTATATTTTAAGTTTAAACCTGCACTGATATCATTTTTATGCAAATATACTTACTTTAGCTGCCCTTCATTATATATATATGAAGTGAGAGAGAGACACCACACATAAGATGTCGTTATCACTTTCCTTTTCTTTATCTCTCCTCTTTTCTCATCTCTACCTCTTTTCTCTCTCTCTCTCTCTCTCTTCCAATTTTTCCCTTCTCGTTTCCACCTTTTTCTTTCTGTTCTTTCTTTCCTTTTTCCTCCCTTCTCTCCCTTTTCCGTACCCCCCTCTCTTGTTCTTTTCTCTCTACTCACTGCAAAGGCTAATGCATTGGTCAGCGACATCGTAGTAAGAAGAGATGTATATTCATCTATGCCCTCTCTCATCTCTCTCTCTCTCTCTCATATATAAGGTGTGTAAATGTATCGACATTTTTTGTAGCTTTGACACACTTTGTATTCTGAAAAAAATAACGTTTTCATTCATTGTTCATTTTTATCTTGGAGAAATACAGCTTCAAACTCGGCACTTTTATAACAAAACTTGTATTCTGAAAAATAAATGAACATATGCTAAGTAATTTCATTTGTGTGATACTGTTTTTATACCCTACATTTGCAACTATATATATATATATATATATATAGGAAGACGCGTCGTCTAATGTTTAGAGTCATGGGAAATGTATTCGTCGACCGCGAGTTCAATTCCTGGATGAAGCTGTTTCATTTCACATAACGTTAATAACCTGGGAAATGTATGAATCCAATTCTCCATCCAGCTATGGGTAAATAGTAGGACAGGACTGGGCTCCTTAACCATAGCAAGGTTAATCAGTCTAAGAGAAAGGAAAACTCTGAATTCAAGACCTGTTAACCTCCACTTAAAGAAATTGACCTCGTCTCGTATCCTGCTCGTGCGGAGGGATTGGTAAATATATAATGTTTAAACCCAAGAATACATGAAGGCACTGACAGTTATCAAAAAGTATTTTTCGAACATAGAAAACCGAGCCTCGAAGAAATATGTAAATTATATAATCCTCATGAACAATATGCAAAAATATTACCCAGAATTAAAGTGAAAAAATATTGATAAAATGTCTATATATCTACACTTTTCGGGTAATCTTGCAAATGAATACGAACAGGGTAATAGCCGTGTCCTTTCTGCGCCTGAAATACAAAAGAAACACTAAAAATATTCAATACCTGTCCAACGAGCGGTCAATCGATTTTCGAAGCCATCAAATTAACTTCCGTTTTCCCGAGGGTTTTGCCTGTTGTAGGGCATTTTTATATTCACCGCCAGAAGGGTCCAAAAGTGACACAAACTTAATAAGTAAAACGCTAAATGGGTATTCCTTTAGACTAAGGGGTTAGAACCGGAGTCAAAGATGTGTCTTCCCTGGTGGCTGTGGGGTTTCAACTGACGTCAACGGTGTGTCAGATGATCAGACAAGGCAATTCCACATTTCGCTGCTTCGGATGAATTATGTATTTGAATTCAAATGTTGGCGATTACAAGAATATATTTGTCTAAATACAAATTCTGACTCTTGCTAAAGGCAGACACTGTGGCGGTGGATTAACGTTGGAACTGAATGTTTAAATGGATATTAAATACAAAATATCATCTCGTCATCAGACTGAGACCCTGGCTCAGTCGCTAATGAAATGTGACTGGCAGACTGCTACTTACGTGTGTATATATTCTAAAATGTATATGTATACACACGTTTATATATATATATATATAATATATATATATATATAATTATATATAACTCATATTACGGAATCTAAAAAAAATACAGAAGACGGTAGATAAACAAACGACAAAGACACTCTTGAACCTATCAAAGAAATGGATTTGTTTCAAAACTATCCGTCTAGATTTATTTTAAATTTTAAATGGACTTTTAAGAAATCATACACTATATCTATCTATCTATGTATCCATCCATATATAATATATATATATATATATATATATATATATATATAATATATATAATGCCTGAGGAAAATTGGAAACATTCGAAACGCGTGGTAGCAATAAAAAATAACATAATAAAAAAAATCTTATAACTTTTTACGGACATCCTATATTATAAAAATTTTGATTTCCTTCCGGTTTGAACGCACAATACACTTCCTGTATGTATGTTATAATATATATAATTATATATATATTATATATATATAATTTGTTGGTGTGTGTTGTTTGTGTGTATTTGTGTAAGTTAGTGTGATTAAAAATCAAATAAATAGAACGTAAAAATTCTCCTGTTTGTTTTCCAATTTATGTTCATTATAGACATTACACATTCACACATATGCTATATTTATAACCGATATACACAAATGTATAATTTATTTGCATATATATAATATATATAATATATATATTAGTTGGATGAATGTGCGTTGAAATAAACAAATTTCTGTACCAGGTGGCAGATCTTGTTGAAAGCTTTCTAATCGCGGCGCGTCAACATTGTAACATGAAATGCTAAATCCGTAATTTGATAATAAAAAAAACGCAATCATCATAGGGATTTTAGCATTCAGTTACAATGTTGACGCGCGCGATTAGAAGCTTTTCACAAAGATCTGCCACCTGGTTACAGAACATTTGTTTATTTACACACATTCATCCAACTAAATATATATATATATATATATATCATTGCAAATAAATTATACAGTTTGTTATATCGGTTATAAATATAGATATGTGTGAATGTGTATGTTCTATAATGAACATAATTGAGAAAAAACAGGAGAATTTCGTTCTATTTATTTGATTTTTTAATCACACTTTAACTTACACAAATACACACAAACAACACACACACAAATTATATATTATATATATATATAGTATATATATATTATATATACATACATACAGGAAGTTGTATTGTGCGTCAAAACGGAAGGAAATCAAATATTATAATATAGATGTCCGTAAAAAGTTTTAGATTTTTTTATTATGTTATTTTATTGCTACACGCCGCGTTTCGAATGTTCCAATTTTCCTCAGGCATATATATATATATATATATAATATATATATAGTATATATTATATATATATGGATGGATACATAGATAGATAGATTAGTGTTGATTTCTTAAAGTCCATTTAAAATGTTAAAATAAATCTAGACGGATAGTTTTGAAACAAATCCATTTCTTTGATAGTTTCAAGAGTGTCTTTTGTCGTTTGTTTATCTACCGTCTTCTGTATTTTTTTTAGATTGCGTAATATGAGTTATATATATATATAATATATATATATATATATATATATATATATATAATACGTGTGTATACATATACATTTTAGAATATATACACCGTAAGTAGCAGTCTGCCAGTCACATTTCATAGCGACTGAGCCAGGGTCTCAGTCTGATGACGAGATGATATTTTGTATTTAATATCCATTTAACATTCAGTTCCAACGTTAATCCACCGCCACAAGTGTCTGCCTTTAGCAAGAGTCAGAATTTGTTTATTTAGACAAATATATTCTTGTAATCGCCAACATTTGAATTCAAATACATAATTCATTTCCGAAGCAGCGAAATGTGGAATTGCTTTGTCTGATCATCGTGACACACCGTTGACGTCAGTTGAAACCCCACAGCCACCAGGGAAGACACATCTTTGACTCCGGTCTAACCCCTTAGTCTAAAGGAATACCATTTAGCGTTTTACTTATTAAAGTTTGTGTCACTTTGGACCCTTCTGGTGAATATAAAATGCCCTACAACAGGCAAAACCCTCGGGAAAACGGAAGTTAATTTTGATGGCTTCGAAAAATCGATGACCGCTCGGTTGGACAGGTATTGAATATTTTTAGTGTTTCTCTTTGTATTTCAGGCGCAGAAAAGGACACGACTATTACCCTGTTTCGTATCATTTGAAAGATACCCGAAAAAGTGTAGATATATAGACATTTTATTAATATTTTTCACTTAATTCTGGGTAATATTTTTGCATATGTTCATGAGGATTATATAATTTACATATTTCTTCGAGGCTCGGTTTTCTATGTCGAAATACTTTTTTTGATAACTGTCAGTGCCTTCATGTATTCTTGGGTTTAAACATTATATATTTACCAATCCCTCCGCACGAGCAGGATACGAGACGAGGTCAATTTCTTAAGTGGAGTTTAACAGGTTTGAATTCAGAGTTTTCCTTCTCTTAGACTGATTACCTTGCTATGGTTAAGGAGCCCAGTTGTCCTACTATTTACCCATAGCTGGATGGAGAATTGGATTCATACCTTTCCCAAGGTTATTAACGTTATGTGAAATGCAAAACAGCTTCATCCAGGAATTGAACTCGGGTCGACGAATACATTTCCCATGACTCTAAACATTAGACGACGCGTCTTCCTATATATATATATATATATATATAGTTGCAAATGTAGGTATAAAACAGTATCACACAAATGAAAATTACTAGCATATGTTCATTTATTTTCAGAATACAAGTTGTGTTATAAAAGTGCCGAGTTTGAAGCTGTATTTTCCAAGATAAAAATGAACAATGAATGAAACGTTATTTTTTTCAGAATACAAAGTGTGTCAAAAGCTACAAAAAATGTCGATACATTTACACACCTTATATATATGAGAGAGGCATAGATGAATATACATCTCTCTTACTACGATGTCGCTGACCAATGCATTAGCCTTGCAGTGAGTAGAGAGAAAAGAACAAGAGAGGGGGTACGGGAAGGGAGAGAAGGAGAAAAAGGAAAGAAAGAACAGAAAAAGGTGGAAACGAGAAGGGAAAAATTGAGAGAGAGAGAGAGAGAGAGAGAAAAAAAAGAGTAGAGATGAGGGAAAAGAGGAGAGATAAAGAAAAGAAAGTGATAACGAACATCTTATGTGTGTGTCTCTCTCTCACGCATATATATATAATGAAGGGCAGCTAATAAGATAAGTATTTGCATAAAAATGATATCAGTGCAGGTTTAAAACTTAAAATATAAGATTATGGGACTATAATACCGTTAACCAAGTTTCATTACTCTTCTCCGTCTGAGATGAAACTTTAGTATATATATATATATATTATATTTAAATAATATATATATATTCAATAATACAAAAACAGTGAATATTCGGAAAAAAATGGCTGGAGACTCGTCGGTAAAAAGTGTTGAACCCTGAATTTATCAAAACCGTCTCCAAATAAATACGGATATAAGTTCCGTTGTACCTGAACAAATGGAATTCTGCTGCATATATATGATATATATATATATATATGATATATATTATATATATGATATATATATATATATATATCATATATATATATATATTATATATATATAATCATATAATATATATATATTATACTATATATCATATATATATATATATATTAAAATATATTTATATGATATATATATATTAATATATATGATATATATATATGATATATATATATATATATATATATCATGATATATATATATATATGATATATAATATATATATAATTATATATATATATATATATATATATATAATATAATAATATAATATATATATATATATATATATATTGATATACATATATTATATATGAATATATAATATATTGATATATAATATATATGATATATATAATATATGATATATATATATATAATATATATATATATATATATATAAAAGTAAACACCTGTATAGTTGGTGTTTAAGAGTGATTCTAAGCTGGGCTGTTTTTAATAAATGAATAATCACATTGGTATATTCAAGTTGAGGCAGCTGAATTCGATATTAATTCT
This sequence comes from Doryteuthis pealeii, assembly GCA_023376005.1. Classification (NCBI taxonomy): domain Eukaryota; kingdom Metazoa; phylum Mollusca; class Cephalopoda; order Myopsida; family Loliginidae; genus Doryteuthis; species Doryteuthis pealeii. The sequence goes on from JALAJA010000883.1 coordinate 6,209, forward strand.
TAGGAGTATATACAATGCAAGAAAATGCTTAAATACCGTTAATTTCGCAGTTATAAATTTATTTCCACCCATATGTATAAGCTTATTCATACCACTCATTTTATTGAATAGTAATATATGAATAGAGATTCATATATATACACACACACACATATATATATATACACACACACACATTTATATATATATATACCACACACACACATATATACAAACACACAGACACACATATATACAAACACACACACCACACACATATATAATAATATATATATATACATGTGTGTGTGTGTGTGTGTTTGTGAGTGTTCCCTCAGCTCGGGTACATATAAGTGCAATGGTAGTATGTTTATATAGCTTACGGCAAGACATGCGGAGATAGTAGAGCTCTTTGATTATATTCTATCTTAAGCAGTTTATAGGGCTTGAATTCAGAGTCATTTTTAACCGTTTTATCTTGCCAAATTTAGAGACCCTAGGTTTACCCTTCTATTCTACCATTAAAGAAATACTTTGGTATGATTTTATTCATTCACCTCTCAACCAGTCTTCCATTCCCCTTCTTCATTTTGGATACCCTCCAATCTCTAGTTCTTTTTTAGAGAATGACGCACCCATTGTCAGAGAACGACCAGTCGATTTTTACATGATCAACCCGTTATCTAAACCAAAAACTTGTTTAGATTTTCTTACAGTAAACTTTTGTTGTTTGTTTGTTTGTTTGTTTGTTCTCTCTCTCTCTCTCTCTCTCTCTCTCTCTCTCTCTCTCTCTCTCTCTCTCTCTCTCTCTCATTCTCTCATTCTCTCTCATTCTCCCATAGCCTTTTTATGTCTTTTTCTTTATCACTTTCTTTTATTCTAAAGGAAAGTAGTGATTGATTGCATAATATTGTAACACTTCAGTTTCCAAAGAATAAATTGCATAAATATACATGTGTACTTTTTGACTGTTAGATATTCATAACTTTATTAGATTTACTATCGTAGAGTTTAGCAATGAATAATACCTAATAATATACGTTTTAATTGCATAGTAATCTAGCAAGAATATAAGTGCAAAATAATTGCAAAAGCCTCAACCGGAATCTATACATTCTTATTAGCACTATTTGTATGTTTGTTATGTATATATGAAATGGTTCTATATATGTAAATGAGTATATCTTGTCTTTCTTTCCATTCATTTAGTGTTAGTGTCATTGGATATAATTGCTAATATTGGACCATGATGAGTGGGTTACCGACTAAATATTCTCCCTAGCCCCAAGCACCTTAATTCTGTAAAAAGCAAAACTAACCACAGATCTCATGGAATATTCTTGAAGAATTTGAAAATATGAAATGGTCATACGTCACATTCTTTTCTTAATCAGAGTATTAGAAAAATCCAAGAATGATTATTTGGAAAGTGTGAAATCAGTAAATAAATGTCTATGATTTAAAGTTGGTCTTGTATTGCGAATTACCGGTTATACGAATCAAATGAGCTTGAGCTTTAGCGATTAAAACTGATTTTTATAATACGCACCGATTGCACCTCTGCAGTTGGGTAAGATTCCCCCAATTGGGCCACCTGTTGACCGTGGGTGGCATGAGAATCCATACAACCCAGGTGGTGAGGTTCCAGTTCTGGGGGCATGAGGAATGTGGTTGAGCAGTCCATGACAAGCAATACTCCACTTTGGCCCTTTCTTGGGTTAGACGGTCGGTCGGAGAGGCCCCCTCCGATCAATCGGCTGGTCACGTCGAGCCCTAGCACCTATATAATAGCCCCAACCCTATTGCCGTTATGGCAAGCCCCAATTCTTTTTATCATATGGCTGCTAGAAGGCTGTGCGTGAGGGTCTTTGTGTCCTGGGAATGACGTTAAACTATCTGATGGTGAGGTTCCAGTTCTGGAGGTATGTGGAATGTGGCGGAGAAGTCTATGACATGCAACACTCCACTTAGATCCTTACTTAGGCTAGACGGGCGGTCGGTCGGAAAAGCCCCCTCTGATCAATCGGCTAGTCAGGTCAATCCTTAGCACCTATATGACAGCTCCAACCCTATTGCCCTTATGGCATTCCCCAACACTTTTTGTCATATGTGCAAGAATACAGGGGATGGGGGTCTTCATGTCCTGGGAATGACGTTAAACTATCTGATGGTGAGGTTCCAGTTGTGGAGATCTTGAGAATGTGGAACACCCCTTCATCACCATTGCCCTCTGGTTCACTCTAACCCGGAGTGGTAGTACCTGTTAGGGTCCCATCTATGGGTTAAATAGAAAAATGTATTTATAAACAAAACGGATTATCCAGAATTAATTTAATTAAAAACTTCATCGACATTAAATGACCAACCGAGGTTGATATGCCGTAAAACAAAACAACTATTATAATACATTCGGAGGCCTAGGAGAAATCTCCAAACGTAGGTGAATATCTATATGTAATAAAATTGAACACAGAAGTACATCACAAAATACAGACTTTATTGTCTGAGCACATGTAACATAAAAGATAGACACAAAACAGGATGAACGTGCTAAAGAAAGAAAGAGTTCTTGTAGAGTCTTGTATAGTAGTCACGTGTTTAGGGTCTAGAAAGGGCTACGTTCATACATTAGTAAAAACCTACAATCGGGGGGGGGGGGTAAGGCCTCCAAGATTTAATGGACAGAGACTCAATTTGTCTAGTGCATCCTTGTGGATTCCACAAGAAAAGAGAGTGATAGCTTCCCGGGCTGATTTCAAATAGCCAGGTAGTAATGCCATCTAGTGGCAAGTCCTGTTGTCAAGGGAAGATCGCTCTTTTTCACTCAACACCACACCAACAAGATAAGACAATTAAAAGAAAAAGAAGGAAAACAACATTAACTGGATAATTAACAAAATCTTTATATCTAAGCGATTTTAATTTCCGTTTCGTCACCCTTCTACACATCCTGAATCGAATAATATACTGAATATACAGGTGTTGTATCACATAAACTGTCCGAGTGAGACGAACAAGATATGCTGGGCACTGCTGGAGAAACACTTACGAACATATAAGTGATGTTCTACTATGGAAATCAGCACATGGGCACGCTAGAGTGGGCCGTCCAGCAAAAACCTATATCAACCAGCTCTGTGTAGATATTGGATGCTGCACAGTGGACCCCCTGAGAGAAACGAATAGGGATAGTGGGCAGGAGATTATCATGGATATCCATGCTACTAGCGTGACATGGTGATGATGATGATGATATAGGTATAATAAACAAGTCTAAGTAATGAACGATGATTGTTTTGTTGTTGTTTTTTTTTTTTCTTACGGCATATCAAACGTTTTCGGGTCATTTAATGCCGAATGATGTTATTTTGATATAAGATTGCTTATAGTACCTTGTGTCGCTTAAATTGTCACCGATCAAAGAATTGAACTTTGAGATCTTGCTCCCTTTCTAGACCCTAAACATATGGCTACTATACAGTAAGTAACTCTACAAGAACTCTTTCTTTCTTTAACACGTTCATCCTGTTTTGTGTCTATCTTTTATGTTACATGTGCTCAGACAATAAAGTCTGTATTTTGTGATGTACTTCTGTGTTTAATTTTATTACATATAGATATTCACCTACGTTTGGAGATTTCTCCTAGGCCTCCGAATGTATTATAATAGTTGTTTTGTTTTACGGCATATCAACCTCGGTGGGTCATTTAATGTCGATGAAGTTTTTAATTAAATTAATTCTTAATGGATAATCCGTTTTGTTTATAAATACTGTTGCTTTCACTTGACCGTAAGTCCCTTGTTGTTAAGGCCTTAAAAAGTCATTTATTTCATGAGGATATACCGTAATACACATGTACTTATTCCCTTCCTCTATAACAATAAATCAAGAATTATGCCGATACTGACAACTTGTGCTTCAGGCTAATAAAAAAACCTCCATATCTTACGTAAGTAAGCATACTTAAGTATATATACATTTAAGTGCATAATAACACACACACACACACATATATATAATCATAAGTATGACACCTATATTGAGTTTCATCGATATTTTACTGTATCTTGGCAAATGTTTGGTAAGTTTCTTTACAATTTATATATTTCCTTTATATCTCTTATAATTTGTTCTTTGATATATATATATAGATTATATAATATATATATATATATATTTTCCCAACAGTAAGTCATTCATAAAACGGTAAATTGTTTCCCGCCATATGTCTGTTGTTCAGCCAAGACACTCAATGCGCGGAGCATTCACCCCTCTACTTCTGCCTTCAATCGCTAAACCTAAGGGTGATACCGTGACCCACGGGGCTTGACTGGTGTCCATGAGATTCTTTCGGGGTGTCCACAATGAAAGCAGAATGAAAGCTATGCTGGCTATATTCCAGTGCGCCACTTATGACATATTAAGTGTCATAATTGCTAAACTTTCGATCGACAATTATATGCTACGAGCCCTGTAATAATATTATATATATATATATATATATATATATATAAGTGAGAGAGAGAGAGAGCCTGCGCCGGGTGGGTAAAAGGGGATAGATAAGAATAATCTGCGATAAAATAGATAGAGATATAGATATAGATAATATAAAACAAGATAGATAGATAGATAGATAGATAGAAACAGACGATAGATAGATAGATAGATAGATAGATAGATAACTGGAATAGATAGATAGATATATAGATAGAACTGAACTGATAGATAATAGATAGAGACTGATGAGATAGATAGATAGATATAGATAGATAGATAGATAGACTGACTGATATATTATATAGATATATAGATAGACCTGACTGATATATAATATATATAGAGAAGAGAGAGAGACTGACTGATATATATATATATATAGAGAGAGAGAGAGACTGACTGAATATATATATATATATATATATAGAGAGAGAGACTGACTGATATATATATATATATATAGAGAGAGAGAGAGACTGACTGATATATATATATATATATATATTATATATATATATATATATATATATAGATAGATAGATAGATAGAGAGAGAGAGAGAGGGGGAAGGGAGAGAGGGGAATGGAGAGGGAGGAGGGAGAAGGGGAGAGGTAGGGAGAAGGAGGGAGGTAGGGAGAAGGAGAGGGAGGGAGGGAGGAGAAGGGAGGGGAGGGAGAAGATGAATCATAGATAGATAGATGGATAGATGTCATATTAAGTGTCATAATTGCTAAAGTTACGTTGGCCAATTACCCGCTGGGTGGCCACGTAATTTGCCTTAAGTGGTAAAAGTATTGATTCTTGCTGCTAACAAATTGGGAATTTAAACGTGTAGACGTGAAATCCCAACGCGGAAGGATCTGTGAAGTTTCGAAACCAAACAGTTTCCGATGTTTGCAAAATCCAGTGATCAGCTAAACACAACGATAATATTAACATTTAATTAGATAATGATAATTGTTTTTGGTTTTTTAAATTTTTGTCAATTTCTTTTTACCGTTGGAAGATAGATAGATAGATAGATAGATAGATAGATATGAACAGAAATCAGAACAGTAGTGGTACTACGAGGGTAAGTCAAAAATTAATGCCATTTTGTTTAGGACAGGTATAATTACCAACACAGGAACATGTATCATACATCAAAATGAAGCCGGTCCTCTGTGGATCACATCCCTACTTCTCCACATAGGTGAGTAAAATGTAATGCCATTTTGTTTAGGACAGGTATAATTACCAACACAGGAACATGTATCATACATCAAAATGAAGCTGGACCTCTGTGGATCACATCCCTAGTTCTCCACATACATGAGTAAAATGTAATGCCATTTTTTTAGGACAGGTATAATTACCAACACAGGAACATATATCATACATCAAAATGAAACTGGTCCTCTGTGGATCACATCCCTACTTCTCCATATAGTCATAGTTACTCTCAGTAGCAATTGTCCATCTTCGTAGCATGTATCCCCGCCCCTTAAACCTCTGTTGACTGTTCTTTGAGCCAGTTCACTACAGATTTCACTTCCTTTGCAAAATCTAGTGATCAGCTAAACATAGCGGTAATATTAACATTTTATTAGATAATTATAATCGTATTTTTTCCATACAGTTTTATCGTAGATAGATATAACAGTAGTGGTAATATTTAACATATAGCTGCGGTTTACGGTTAAGTCACGTTGAATGCACGGGTTACTGCTAGATCACCGAAGTTAAGTAGTGATTAGCCTGTTCACTATTTAGATGGGTGACCATTTAAGCAAATAGCAGCTATTGTAATAAACCGAATATCAAAATGACTTAATTCGGCATTAAATGACTCGAAAAATGTTGATTATATATATATATATATATATATAATATATATATAATATATATATATATAAATTCACCCCTCAGCACGAACATGATGCGACACAAGGTCAATTTCTTATGCTGAGTTTTAACTTAATTTAGACTTTTCCTTCTCCAAAATTGGTTACCTGGCCAAGGTTAAGAGCCCATCTTGTCCTGCTATTTACCCATAGCTAGAGGGAGAGTAGTGGGATGCATACCTTTCTTAGATGTATTAGCGCTATGGGAAATGAAAACAGCTTCGTCCAGGATTTGAACTCCGGTCGACGAGTCCAGTTCCTGCAACTCATACCCTTACACCACGTTGCTCCAACAACGAAAAAGGTTGATATGCCGTAAGACAAAACAACTAACCAAAAAACCATAGCTGCTGTATGAGGGTGTTCATACCTTTCCCAATTGTATTAAACCGAAAATGAAAGTAATCGCGCGATAGGCTTTCGAACTTGCTTACTACGAGGCCACAGTCCAGCATGGTAATAAAGACACCTAGGAGATGCCGAGACCCCCCCCCCCCATATTTAGTTTAAAAGATAATTCAATATTGGTAAAATTGTTAAGTGTGTACTTATTTATTGGCATTAGTGTACTTGTCAGAAGAAGCCACTGTCATAGAATACAGTAAATATCAATTTCAGTATACAAAAAGGATATTCTTAAGACTTGGGCACCTCATGTAGTGTAATGGTTACTCGACTTGCAAACCATTGTTGGGGGTTCCATTCTCATTAGGCCCCCATACACCTGGCTGCGTGTCACATCTAAGCTTAGCTTAGTAAATAACTATACCAGATATAATCGGGCACCTCACGTGGTGTAATGGTTAGCAAGCTAGATTTGCAAACTATTGTTAGTGAGTTCGATTCTAATTGGGCGCCCATTATTCTGGCCTTGTGCCACATCTAAGCTTAGTTTAGTAAATAACTATATTATTCAAGACTGGAACGTTAAACACATTGAATTCTAGGCGTTCATTAAGATTATTCCAACCAGCGCAAAGCCCTGTTGGCTGGGACGTAAGTAAACACACACTGCCACTCGGCAGAGAGGTAAAATCTCCCCAATGACACAGCCTATTGGCCGTGGGTGGCGACCCATGATGCTTAAGGACGGAATCCTAGTGGCTGAGCAGTTCATGACATGCAACACTCCACTTAGATCATTACTTAGGCTCGACGGGCGGTCGGTTGGTCGGAGAAGTCCCCTCTGATCAATCAGCTAGTCAGGTCAAGCCTTAGCGCCTATATGATTGCTCCAACCCAATTGCCCAACGCTTTTTGTCATATATGTGCTAGAATACAGGGGCCGGGGGTCTTCATGCCCTGGGAATTTGCGTTAAACTATCTGATGGTGAGGTTCCAGTTCTGGAGGTCTTTAGAATGTGGAACACCCGTCTATCACCATTGCTCCCTCGTCCACTTTGACCCAGAGTGGTAGTACCTGTTAGGGTCCCATCTATGGGTTAAATAGAAAAATGTGTTTATAAAAAAATTGAGTATCCATTAAGAATGAATTTAATTTAAAACTTTGTCGGCATTAAATGACCCACCGAGTTTGATATGCCATAAACCAAACCAACCAGCGAAATAATTCAATTGTGTTCGATTTTCACCTCGCCTTATATCGAAGAGCTTGCCTTCAACGAACCAGGAAGCACCCAACCTCTCGTCCATAAGTTCAACGGTCAGATTCATTGACTGATGCCTGAGGCGTCACTCAAAGGTCAGGATACCGACGGAACCAAGTAATTTGTAGCCTAGCCGTACATCCATTCATAGTGAGTACCTTCGCCTAAGTATCTGACCTTGGCTCATGTATTGCCCGTGGCCGAAGAGTTCGGTAAACACCCGGAGGGCAAGAGTCACTATATTCCACCATGATGTGTTTGATTAGGTCGGTAGCCATTACAATAAGTGTTCTTAAGATTTACTTATATATATATAAGTATATATATAAATCGGACTTACTTATATATACATATATATATAAGTAAGTAAGTCCGATTTGTTCTACCTAAGATGAGCAATGATCTATCGATAAATTTACGTCTTGTTGCAAATTAAACCCAATAGAATTTACGTTCTACATTTATCTATTCTGGTTAGAGACATCTTCTTTGTTCTTATAACCAGAACGTTTCATTTATCACCACTGGCCATCTTCAGTTTTCTTTTGTTATAGATAACCAAGTGGTTTCCAACAGAATCGTTTATTCACTACAAGATAGGGAGCTTAACAAAAGGTATAGAAGACTAACAGAACTACCTGGTGTTGACCGGTTTTTGAAAAGTTAAAGATAAATATTTTATCTGTCTTCCAATACCTATCTCTTCCAATATCCCCCTTTCTCTCGCATTATATATTATATATATATATATATATATATTATATATAATATATATCGAAGTAAGATGAGTAAATTAATCTGATAGTATGGGAGAAATTTTTTAAAGAAAACAAACACAGGATGTCATGAACGATGGAAACTCTTTATGTCGATTCTTTAAGTATTTCGTTTAAAAAAAAAAAAACCTTCAGGACATTGAAAGTTTGTATGAGTAAAAGATGAAAGATGTTCAGTGTATGTTGAATGTGTGATAAGAGGTTATTTGCCGTTATCTAGTAATCAATAAATAACCTTTTATCACACATTCAACATACACTGAACATCTTTCATCTTTTACTCATACAAACTTTCAATGTCCTAAAGAAGGTTTTCTTTTAAAAAAAACGAAATACTTAAGAATCGACATAAAGAGTTCCATCGTTCATGACATCTTGTGTTTTTTCTTTAAATATTTTCTCTAGATTATATATATATATATATATATATATATATATATATATATATATACTAAAAAAAAAAGAAAAAAAAGAAAATCCATCGATTGCCATTTCGTAACTTGGTAAACTTGTTAGTTGGGGGCACTCGTAATTCAAGTTACTAATGTATGTTAAAAATATATCTGATTTACCAATATGTATATACATATATAACTATCTTTTTGTTATTTTATTTTTATTAATTCGAAAGAGGAGGATGGATTATTGCTAATAAAAGGAGTGGGAAAATTATTTGTTCCCAAAGTTTAATTATGTGAATACAATTTCAGAGTTGGAATTTGGAAAATTAAAAAAAGTGACGTCATCTGCTTCAGCTGATTTTCACGGAATATAATTCAATCTGAAAAAGTGCGGGAAATTACTGGCACGAATAATTCAATTTCAACACCGTCCTTGATAACAAACTTTCGAATTATTCAAGAAATAATCTCGAAAGTATTAGGGTTCCCTTTTTATTCATTTATTTATGTGGTTAGGGCCGGTTTAGCTCAGTTGGTAGAACGTCCGCCGCGGAACCACAAGTTTCCGGGGTTCGATACCGGGCCTCGCCCACCCATCGTATGAGAAGCACAGTTTCTATGCGGTAAAGTGGAGAGCTGACGGTAGGTATGGCGCTTCACCACACGCATAAAATAATCTCGCTGGTCTGGCGCTAGCAAAAAGGGGATAGACTATCGCTGTAAGTCTGATGAGGACAATAGTTCACTCTGACTAATGTACTTTTTTTTTAATTTATGTTGTGAGAGGAAAAATTAATTATCTGGTGAGGCTACAAATATTGCACTCACAACCTCCAAGTTATGAGTAATGTCTCTTAATAAGCATCCTGTCACCCCTGTTGGTTGGAATGGTTCGGCCAGTGAAAAGAGTTAAAAGGCGAGACAATTTCTTTTGAGGGGGATTATTTTGTTTCATCTTGGAGAACATTTGCCGGTTTACTACTACCTTTAATGTGTAGCGTCATTATTATGGTCTCCGAGGAATGTAGGGATTGAAAATAAAACGGTATTCGGATTTCTGAAGAAAGAGAGGAAAAAGAAATAAGAACAAAGAGAGACTAAAGTTTGGAACTCAACTGACCGACCAATGACCTCGGAATTAAGTTAAAAATAAAAACTGAAGTTCAAGCTGAGGAATGGAATTGACCCTCTCACCCCCGGGACGACAAACGGAAGAAGAGGTAAATCGGTCTTTTTCGGCTGAGCTTTCGTGGGAGGCAGACGGGGGCTTTCCGGGTTCCCCCGTATGGGTTTTGCATAGTAGTACCGAACATGATTTACGATAGAATAATTTGACCTTACCTCTCTCTCTTTCCTTCTCTCTGGAAAAAATAGCCCCCTTGTGACTATAAGACTGGCGTATGTTGTTTCTGAACTAACGACGATTACTACTACTAAACGACTACTACTACAACTCGAATTTGGCCCTATGCAACACTGGGAAATCAAGGTTGTCCACGATAGTCTGAATGACCACGCTTACGATGAGTGAGACTTGAAGACCAGACGATTTTATGAAAAAAAGATGGTGGACTGGTGACTTACCCGGGAGTGGCTGGTTCGGTCGAGGAAGTCTCTGACAGCAAATGAACACTAAGAACGCGAGACCGGGAAGAGACGAACGTTATAATCTCCTGACTGAAGTTAGAAGGGGTGAGGTAGTTAAACAACACCTATAAATAGGCTGTCCTCCCGTTACAGTTGTATTCTAACATCTTCTTCAGAAACGACTGTTACCTGTTTCTGTAAAGTTACACCGTAATTATCTGACCCAAGGCAAGAGTGGGTCGCTAAAGAAGTACCTTTTTTAGCAACTCAGACACGTTGGCCAGAGTTGGTCACCAGAGTTGATACTTTTTTTTCGAAAACTTCAAGACCTGAAGGATTTTAAATCCGGACCAATTTCTTTATTTGGACTGAGGGGTCAACCCGGGCTTTTGATCCGTGTCTATTCCTTCTATGATATATTGGCGATGATTTGTAATTAAAAAAGGATTACTCTTGTTTGGAAATGTTGTGTTGATGAATTTTAAAATTATAAATATAGGGACGTGTTTCTTTTTAAAAAATGTATTCAAAATAAAATTGCTATATGAGTAAGGTAAAAAATCAAAATCTTTTTATAATGGAGATTGTGTGTTTGTTTATCTGTAACCGAAGATGAATTTACGTCACATTCTACATGATTCTATTTTATTTAAACCTCAATTATTAATAAAATCGTTTTACATTATTAAGACTGTTTATCATATCTACATACTAATAACATGCAAATCTATTTATATATACAACAAAATAGTGGTTTACCGTGTGAACGGAAAGGCTAATTTGCATATTGATATTAAAAATTTGATTTTAATAAATATGTACTTAGTATTATTGATTTCTAATTTTTTGGTTTTATCTCAATGAATATGAACAAAAATCTCGAAGATGAATCCGCAAAAATTTCATTAAAAAAAAAACAAAAAAAAACAACTAATTTTATTCTTACCCCTATTTTATCTAAAGAGTTAAATTTGGAAAATTTAGCAATGAAAGTCGGGAGCGAAGGAAAAGTAAGTTTTAGTTGTTCCATTTTTCGATTATACCCGCTTTGTTTCAAATGTTTTTATCTGCCTTCTTATTTAGTTTCATTAGCCTCTCTAATTTAATGATATTTTATTAGAATAAAACTTAAATACTTGCACTCGTAGGGTGCATATATTTGCTAGTAAATATAAATATAGATTATAAGTAAAATAACATTAGGTTTAGAGGTTCAAGACATTCACTATGTAATGTCCAGTTGGACACATGGCGTAACGGATATATGGTTTGTGTTAATTCTGTCAATCGTCTGGCAATTGCAGGTTCAATCCTAACTACAGGCAAAAGATGGAATACTTAACATTTCTACCTGGCCATAATTAAATGAGAACTATTTATCCCAATGGATTAATTAAAAAGGTTGGTTCGAATTTCTGTGAAAACTATTGAGTTAAACAATAAACACTTGAATAAGACCGGACGGTAGATCAACCGAAACATTGTATCTAAAACTATGAAGATGAGGGCAACAGTCCGAAAAATCTAAATAATACGAAATGTTTATCTTAATTATATAATATTGTTTTTGTAAGTACCGATTATACATGTAGCATCTTTAGTTAATTCCTTATTTGGTTTTGTCGCGTGACATTGCGATATGAGACAATCGCCGAATTCCTCGACATAGGTTCACTCACTCGTGTTTTACAACACTGCTATAATTTTGACACATACATGTTCATACTAAAGCGGACACTAGCAGTCACAAACATAAACAAAAACATATGCACCCCGCTCACACAATTTCCTAGAGTCATATACTGTTCTCAACATCGCTTAATGAACATTGAACATTCAAATTGTATATAAAGTTAATTCTTATATTGAAATTGTCTTTTCTTTTGTTTATTGCGGAAACCACATTTCCGTAGTCTCGTGTTTGAAATTGTAGGAACTGACATTTTAATTTTCTTCTAAAGAAAAAAAAAAAAAGAACACAAGCCCCCCCCCCCACAATTATAAACAAATAAATGAGATATCCAGTCATTTAAAACATGCTCCTCCCATACTTAAATAATAAAAAACTCTTTAACCACAGATCAATGAAAGACCAAAGGAATATTCTTGGAAACGAGAAATAATTTTCATTCCAAAAATGGATATGCTACGTAACTAATAAACATTTCGTTACTTCTCAGATAGAAACTTTTTTAATCTTTGTATAAAACACTTCAGAAGAAAAAAACACTTTTTCTGATGAAGAGGATTTAAGGTCGAACCTATGTAAGAACAATCAAAATAAACAAAATGAAAAGAATATTCATATATATATATATATATATATATATATATATATATATATATATGTGTGTGTTGTGTGTGTGTGGTTCTTTTTTAGTATTGGAGAATTGAAAATAAATTGCTCGATTACGTGTGTAAGAACTGTATTTATCTATTTTAGTGTACAATACATTTCAGGTGCTATTGTTACCATTGGTTTCCAGGCAGCATGTTAGCCACTCTTCTTCAAGACAACGCACCTGTTAAGAAATACTTTAACAGGCGCGTTGTCTTGAAGGGTTTTTAACATGCTGCTTGAAAACCAATCGTAACAATAGCACCTTAAATGTATTGTATACACACACACACACACATATATATATATATATATATATATATATATATATATATATATATATATATATTTGGGAATGAAAAGGCCTTAAGTACCATGGGTATCGTGATTATGGACCATTTCCACTCGCGAGTGTGTTCACGAGCTTCCTCAGATCACTGATATATTTTATTTAGACAGGCACATGGCCAATTGCTCTGTTTACAATAATGAAACATTGAGCTCTCATACGGAACCTGAACTCTACAACAAACTACGGGGTAGAGAATTAGGACCCACCTAGAATCACCTTGTACCAAGAAACTTGGTACCGCACCAAGTATATATATATATATATATATATATATATATATATTATATATTATATATGTAGTTTGCTAATTAAATTTGTTTAAAAAATCTCATTGGCAGAAAACTGACGGATACCAAGCACTGTTCACTGTATATTCTCGCCAGCCTGATTATATATATATATATATATATATATATATATATATATATATACCAACCCCTCCGTACGAGTAGGATGCGAGATAAAGTCAATTTCTTAAGCGGAGTTTAACAGGTTTGAATTCAGTGTTTTTCTTGACTGGTTGCCTAACCAAGGTTAAAGAGTCTAGTCTGCCCTACTCTTTACCCATAGCTGGAGGGGGAGTAGTTGGATGCATAACTTTCCCAAGGGTATTAGCGCTATGTAACACAGTTTCGTCCAGGATTTGAACTCGGGTCGACGAGTTCATTTCCTACGATTCTAACTATTACCCCACACACCTATAAAGTCAACGGTGTTTGGTAACTGTCAGTTTTCACCTTTGCAAAATAATCTTGTGGACTATTGCTGATGAGTTTGATTCTAACTAAGTGTCTAATAGGTCTGGATTTCAGTAAAACTACTAAAAATGCTTAACAACTGAATATATCTTAAAAGGGAGGATAAAGGAAAAGTCCATTTACCATTTTTATTGTATGAGGGTCGGTTTAGCACAGCTAGTAGTGTGTTCCGCTGGGAACCACAACGTTCCTGGTTCGATACCAGCCCTCGCCAACTCAGCGTAATATGTAGCACAGAGATCTGTGCGGTAAATAGTAGTTGTGGCGCTCTGGCTCAGATGCTGAAAAAAATCTTCTTTGTCTGGCGTTAGTGAAAAGTGGATAGACTCCTTCGCTGTCTGGATGATACCGACTTTAGGCCACCCCGACGACTTTACCTTTTACTTATTGTTTTGATTATTGCCTTGTTTATTATTTGCTTTTTTATTTGCAATTTGTTTGTCTTTTTGGCTAAGTTTCGTTTCTTTGTTTGTTTTAGTTTTTAGTTTGTTTTTTTTTTTTTGTTGTTGTTTTTACAAACCTTTTTGAAGTCTGTTTTTAATAGTAAACAGCTGGTTTCTCATATCCGCCTCTGTATTTTCGTTTCTGACATTTATCAGTTTATATTATTGCATACGTTGAAAAGTCGGCAAAGTTGGAAAGGGAGATTGTTTATTTAATAGCCTTTTTTTCTGATAACTGTGTATCTTATTATTTTATTGTATATTAGCATTGTGAACTTGCCAGTCATTTAACTGCGACTCTTATAATGGTATCTCAAGTAAAACATTTCATATTCCATTGCATTTGAAACATCTAGCCTTTTGTTTTTCACAATAAATAACTAATTCTCTAATCTCAAATGATGCAATAAAAATAACAAACTTCTCTTAAATTTACTTTAATTAAATATCTTCTTCCGATTTATCTTTTGAAATTATTTTACATTTCTGACGCAGATTGATATGGTTGGTTGGTTGGATTTTACGGTATGTCAATCCTTGTTGGGTTATTTCATACCGAAGACGTTTTGTTCTATTCATGCTGACGGTTATAAACAAATTTTAACACAATTTTTTAAACACAGAATTTGAAACACATTAATAAAAACTAAAAAAAATTACTTTTTTTTACTTTATTCTAACTGATTTCAATATAAATTTATACATAGGATTGCTTTTAATACGTTTGAGAATGTAACAATATTAGAAAAAATAATACCTATTATTTATTAAACACGGTATTGTTAAAACCGGTATGCAAAAGTATTCACACCATTTATCATGTTACATTTATTTCTTAATGATATATAAAACGCATTGTGAGACTTTAAACGCATTAACAATATGGACTGTTTTGAGGCAAATCAGCTAGACCTTAATAGAGACATTGTTAATAAAGAAGATGCTAATTAAGATTAAACAATGATTATTTGATAACCATTGAGAATATAACGCAAATATCTAAGGGAATTGTGATGGTAGTGGTTACGTAGTATCTGTTACAGACGCACACACACATAACCTCCATTATAAGATTTTTACCGTAAATGTTTGTAAAATCCGTTGTACAGATTGTAGTTCAAAAATGAGTTGTACAAATTGATTGCTCATAAAAAAAAGGTAAGCCAGTCATTTCGTTGGTTTTGGGTGTGATTATCACTGCATATTTATCAGGCTAACAACTCAATTCTGAAAGGTTTCATTACTTGTGACACTTTTGGAACTCAGAGGATTTTATTTTTGGCAAACATTTTCCCACTGAGAAACCTTTTTAGACAATCGGCTGGCAAACGTCCACCCAGACACAGGACTCTTTTTTAGTGAGATTTATGCGCTTTAACGGATGGCGAATTAAAGTTCAGATTTAAAAAGCAGCTTTACTTTCAGCGTTGTTATACAAAGACAATTGCGATTAGTCGAGGTCAGTTTAATGTAAATGCAAATTTAATTTATCCGGTTAAGCTACTGATAAGATATCTAGGATAATCCAATGATACTTATCTTCTTATAACTTTTCTGGATTGTCAAACAAAGCAGAGTATGTGTTGTGCAATGGGTCGCTTTCTTTGCCACAGATTCATCAAATGTATGTAAAAGAAAATCATTTATTTATTGTTAATGAAAATTATCTAAACATTCAGATGAAAAACAATTTCATTTACAAAAAGAGGCATATCCAAAGAGCTTACGCGACGGGTTCCTGCTGCTAATTTAAAGTTTGGTTTGGTTTGTTTTACGGCATATCAAACTCGGTGGGTCATTTAATGCTGACAAAGATTTGAAATAAATTCGTACTTAATGAATACTCAATTTTTTATAAGCACATTTTTATCTTCAACCCATAAATGGAACCACAACAGGTACCACCACTCCGGGTCAGAGTGGACCTGGGAGCAATGGTGATGAAGGGGTACTACACATTCCCCAGACCCCAAGAACTGGAACATCACCATTAGACAGAGTTTAACGTCATACCCAAGACATGAAGACCCTCAGCCACCACCTCCTAGTACCCTTATGATAAGAAGGGTTAGGGCTTGCTATAAGGGCAATATTATTGGGACAATCATATAGGTGCTAGGGCTTGACATAGCCAGCAGATTGATCGGAGAGGGCCTTTCCGACCGACCGTCTAAGCCAAGTGAAGTGTTTCCTGTGATGCTTGATGACGGAATCCTGGTGGATGAGCAATCCACCAGGATTCCGTCATCAAGCATCACGGGTCACCAGCTACGACCAAGAGATGGTCCCATTGGAGGTGAGAAGTTTTACCCCTCTGTAGAGGTGCAGTCGGTGTATTCTAAAGCCCCAGCCGACAGGGCTGTAGACTTATGGTAAACAGATAATTTACTGTGTGTACAAGATTTAAAATTTGCATTTAAAAATGAATTCATTAAAAAAAAAATCTTTCTTTCGTTTAAGAATCTTCAAAAGAAAATCCCTAAGATAACCTCTCAATATAAACATTTTGTTTTGTCCTGCAGTTTTCCTCTTGCTTCATCTGGAGATTGTTTTTTCTGATAGTTTTAAGCGAGAAAAATATTTTTCAAGAAAATCAATTCGATTTTAAATGCAATTTTAAAATGAACTTAGCGACCTGAGTTCAAATCCTTGATGAGGATGTTGGCATTTCCTATAAATCGGTGGAACTTATCTTCTTTTAACTTGTTTTTGACTATCAGCCAAAGTCCGGGTGGAGGATACATTGTGCAATGGAATGCTTATTTTTTCAAAGACTTTTCAGGTGTTAAAAAATTGCATTTGGGATGCAGTCGTGTGCAACGGTTATCGTAGTAGAACATTTACTTTATATACCGCCGCTTAATGTAAACTCATAATTTACCGTGTTTACAAAAATTTCAAAATTGCATTTAAAAGCTGATTCATTTTCTGAAAAAAGTTTGTTTTTTTTAATTTTTTTTTTTTTTTTTTTTTTTTTTTGCTTACGTGACTCTTATGAAAATTTAAAATTACCCTCCTCTTGAACGCTCTTAAAATGAAGAGGAAGAGTGGATTTTACATACAAGGCTCTGCACCCACTCTATAACCAGCAGATGCGTATTCATGTAAGGCCGAATATATTCGACTATTATTTTCCAGAAACGATCCCAAATGGCATTTTGTATTTAATTACCTCTTCGAAATCCCATGAGGTCTAAGTTTGTTTCAGTAAATGTGGTAAGTTCGATTGTCCCCTGTAAATTAAAGCCTTGGGTAGTGTCCAGCATAGTGAATGGTGGGGACTATTACGTCACAGGGGAGATTCTGCTAGACCTACAAAATCTGATCCTCCTAGTCTATTGTTGAAATATTTATAACCAATATAGGTTAAATATTATTGAAACATCAAAGCTCTTAAATATTTAAACAAGAATATATGTTTATTGTTAAATTATTCTAGAGGATTTTGAGACGGGCTTATTCAAAAGAACTTCTTTTTTAAATCTGAGTTTTCCTCGTTTTCTCCTTGATCCGTTCTGAATAAGGTTTTACAAAGTAAAACTCTTAAAAAAAAAACTTTGACAATTCAAAGAGTTAGATTTTAAAAAAATGTCCTATTCAAATCCAAAAGATTTTTTTCTTCTTTATAGCAGTCTTGATTTTACATCTCAAGATCAAACGATTATAAATAAATACTTATAAACAATATTATATATATACACACACACAGATTATATATAACAATAACAATAACATAATCTTTACAGGTGATTGCCGTCCCTGACAATCCTATAACTCCACCCTCAGAACCCTTCCTTGCATGAGCCCTCATATGACTCATCAAACCTTCTGCAGATCCATAAAGTTTGATGTAAATATGACATTGAAAGGACTCCCTTCCCGATGAATAAGATCAATCAGTTGATAAAAAATATACATACATACATGGTTTGTTGAACGTGACAGACATTTCCAGTCTGACGAGTTTATTTTCTATCTTTTCCAATTGTCTGGCCATCTTTTTATGTCTGGGTGGAATTGGTGAATGATTCCAAAGGTTCTTAGACTAATACTTTCGGCACTAATTAGTGACATCATCAGGTGTAAAGTGGTGAGATGTTTCCGTGGTTCTTTTTAAACAAACAGAGTAGCAGTAGGAATAAGTAGTATGAGGGACTAATGTAAGAAGGTTTGGTAGAACCATTCACCAATTCCACCCAGATATAAAAAGATGTCCAGACAATTGGAAAGGAGAGAGAAAAAAAGCTCGTCAGACAGGAAATGTATGTCGCGTTCAACAAAACTGGCATAAATAAAAAAGATGTTGCCAAAGTATATATATATATATATATATATATATATTATATATATATATATATTTGTATGTACAGATTATGTCACGAATATTCAATTTAAACGTTGATCAAGGAACGGTTATGAGCCCTTTTCTACATATTTCCTACTCAAGTCATTCAAAAACATCTATCACCTTTTCAACAACAAAAACCTTTTTTTCTTTTTATCATATTGTCCCGAAAAAGATTTTATATAAACCGAAACGTTTAAATTTCGACGTATACATAATTCATCTATTTTGAAAAAAATTGTTTTTCGTGTATATATATATATAACTGTAAATTCAAATATATATTAAATGTCGCTTCAGAAATTGACGTTATGTCACATCCTACTCTTGTGAAGAGGTTGGTATATAGACATATATATGTATGTGTGCACGTATATATATATAGAGAGAGCGAGAAAGAGATATATATCTATGTATATATGTAAAAATGGAAATTGAAAATGAATCCGACAATATGAGGAAGAATGAATAAAGAAAAGTAAGAATAGAATGGATAATAAAAGATGAATTTAATCAATATCGCTTACACATGTGTTTCGGTCAGTTCATCTGTGTGAAAATATTCCGCACACAGAAGATTCGACCTTCATCAGAGTGAAATTAAATTTTGAATTCAAAATAAAATTTCACTCTGATGAAGGTCGAATCTTCTGTGTGCGGAATATTTTCACACAGATGAACTGACCGAAACACATGTGTAAGAGATATTGATTAAATTCATCTTTTATTATCCATTCTATTCTTACGTTTCTTTATTCATTCTTCCTCATATATACACACATATATATATACATATATATATATATATATATATATATATATATATATATATATATACGTTATTGTTTTATTCTGAAGAATGTTATATAAGTATCACTGAGTAAAAGCGAACGTTGTGACTTCATTTTATATTATTCTGTTTATCAGTTTCCCATGAGAAAAGTAATAAAAAATACAACTTAGTCATATATTCATTACTGATAGCAGATTCGATTCAAATTTCTCCTCTTTTATTACTTTTTAATTCATATTATGGAGAGAATTACCAGAGCCATCATAACTCTTTAGTTTGTGTTATCTACTTGAGATAGAAGTCAATTTAATGAAGGGTAAATACCATTAGGGCAGATTACGACCACTCACTCTACGACACAAAGCGTTGTGCAACGTTTCACGAGCAAAAATTAAATAATCATTTCTGTATTGTCACAGAATGTATAGATATGAGCATTTTATACCCTCGCATGTGTAGATTGACTCATTCTGTTCGCTGGGGCGTTAGAATACACAGACTGCAGAGGGGTAAGACCACTCCCAATGGGGCCACCTGTTGGCCGTAGGTGGCGACCCGTTATGCTTCAGAATAGAACCCTGGTGGCTGAGCAGTCCATGACATGCAACATTCCACTTTACTTGGGCTAGACGGGTGGTCGGAGAGGCCCCCTCCGATCAATCGGCTGGTCATGTTAAGCCCTAGCACCTATATGATTACCCCAACCTCAGTGGGTCATTTAATGCCGATTAAGTTTTGAAATAAATTAATTCTTAATGGATACACAATTTTTTTAATAAATACATTTTTCTATTTAACCCGTAGATAGGACCTAACATGTACTACTACTCCGGGTCATAATGGACGGGGAGCAATGGTAACGAAGGTGTGCTCCACAATCCCCAAAACTGGAACCTCACTATCAGATAGAGTTTAACATAATTCCCAGGACATTTAGACCCTCAGCCACCGCCTTCTAGCACCCATATGATAAAAAGGGTTAGGGCTTGTCATAAGGGCAATAGGGTTGGGGCAATCATATAGGTGCTAGGGCTTGACGTGACCAGCCGATTGATCGGAGGGGGCCTCTCCGACCGCCCGGAAACCGCCAGATCATCGGCTGCTCATCCACCAAGACTCCGTCCTTGAGCATCACGAGTCGCCACCCACAACCAACGGGTGGCCCCATTTGGGGGAGTATTACCCGTCTGAAGAGGTGCAGTCGGTGCATTCTAACGCCTCAGCCGACAGGGTGGTGTGATCATCAAAATCTCACTGTACAACCATACTGTATGCTCTTGTAGGTGCAAACATATATATTCAAAGAAGGATTTTTATAAATCCCTAAGAGAGAGCAATGTATAATAAGTAATGAATTAATTATTTACATGGCAATATTTAACTTTTAAAAATATATATATGTGTGTGCGTGTGTGTATGTGTGAGTGTGTGTATGTGTGCGGGTGTGTGTGTGTATGTAATTTATACTTACTTATTCTGAAGTTTTCACATTTTTTTGTCGAAGGGAAAGTCTGAGATGAGATTCAAAATTAATCCAAGATATTTAGCGAATATAAATGTAAATATGTCCATTTGTTTACATAAAAAATAAAATAAACAAAAAATGAGACATTATCCAGAAGCGAATAGTCAATAAAGTTTCCCGTTAAAAAGTTCCAGATAAATCCGCTGAAGAATTATCCGTTCGGAGAATCATCGTTCATCAAGCAACGCGTTGCTCCGGGTCTCTTTACCGTCTAACGATTAGAATTAAAGTCGAATTTTCAAAGAATTACCGTTTATGATTCTTCGAGCTATTTGGTGATCAAATATCTTGTGTACAATTTATTTTTTTATAGTATAAAGTAAAGATTAAATAGTTTAAGTTTTTTGATAGTATATGGCTGACTCTTATTTCTAATCAAGACTGACAAAATAAAAATTGTTTTTTTTTAATTATATAAAGTTTTATTTAATGATTTTATGGAAGAACCTGGTGATATAAAGTTTCAAAAATATTCATTTCATCATATTTTAAATTGTATGTGTATATACGTTTCTCAACGGTATTCATATTTCATATTTAAAGAAACGATGGAGCATATATATATATATATATATATATATATATATATATATATATATATATATATGTGTGTGTGTGTGTGTGTGTGTATGTATATATGTCTGTGTGTGTCATGAGTTAACGATAACAGAAAAGATCGTGTTAGTTTTTAGATATGTCTGTTATTTCGAATGAGTGTAGAAATCTTCAGGAAAACTTAAATCCTAAAAATAAGAATTTTACCATTCTGGAAAATGACGTTAGGTTTGCGAAGACAACTTTGAGTTTCATGGATCTTTTCCTAGATAAATAAACACACAAATAAACGAACAAGCTACTGCTTAATAATAAAACAAAACTAGGCCAAACCTGGAATGATAAGACATTGTTGAACAGACACACACACACACACTTAAACGCACGCAAAGAATTTGGAAGATATGAGACATAAATCAGAATGAACAATTACTAGCGACAGCTTCAGTTTCAGAAATGTTCCGTCGAAGAGATTTTTATCTCGAAATATTAAGAATAAATCAAAGGTTAACAAACACCATAGTTACCTTATTTTTCTTTACACTTGCATTGTGATAGCCTTCAAAACCAAACAAATATGTATATAAAAGATTAATTTATATGTATATTTTAGAAGATATTATACTTAGATATAAAATACAGAGACAGATTTTTCTCTCAATATATCCATATTCATTTTTCATCTCTCTCTCTCTCTTATATATATATATATATATATATATATATATATATATATGACAAAGATTCGGGACCATTTGGTTATTAGACAGGAAAAGAGTTATCAAGCGATATAGACTTTTTTCACTACCCTTAATTATTATTATTATTATATATATATATATATATATATATATATATGGGTGGTGTGGATATAAACTCAAATGCACTTGGTAACCGATACTTTCTCGCGTATGCACTTTTCAAAGCAACGTGAAACTGACAGTAAAAAACGCTGTTGACTTCATGTCTTCACTACGATAACTTGAATATATATTTATATATGTTTTCTCAATGATAATTGAGCAGTCTTTACTTATAACTATTACAAAATATTTTATAAATAGTAATATATATACATATATATATATATATATATATATATATATATATATATGTCATGGTTTTAGGGATATAAATCAATGGTACTTGGTAACTGTCAGTTACACGCTGCTGCAATTTGCAAATGGACGGGAAACTAACAGATACGATGAGCCGTTGATTTTGTTTTCGCTACGTTAACTTAGATAATGACTACTCTTTACTTATAACTAACAAACTATTTTTATCAATATATATATATATATATTATATATATAATATATATATATATATAGTCTATCAGTGATAATGACTATTCTTTACTTATAACTATTTTATATATACTAGCAAATATATGCACCCTGCGGGTGCAAGTATTTAAGATATAATATAATAAAATATCATGTTAAATTAGAAAGGCTAATGAAACTGAATCAGAATTCAGATAAAAATATTTGGAACACAGGGGGTATAATCGAAAAATAGAACAACTTTGAAACTAACTCTTCCATCATTTTCCATTACTCCCGTTTTTCAGTGGTAAATTTTCCTAACTTAACTATTTAGTTAAAATAGGAAGTAAAGAATAATTTTACAGTTATTTCTTCTTGTTAATGGATTTCTTTTAAGATTTATCCCCGAAATTTTTGCTCATGTTCAATAAGATAAAACCAAACAATTAGAAATCAATAATACTAAGTATATATTTATTAAAATCAAATTTTTAAGATCAATATGCAAATTATCCTTCCCATTCACACTGTGAACCGCTATTTTGTTGTATATATAAATAAAATTGCATGTTATTAGTATGTAGATATGTTTTAACAGTCTTAATGATGTAAAACAATTTTACTAATAATTGAGATTTAAATAAAAAATAAAATCATGGAGAATGTGGTGTAAATAACAAAGGGAATTGTGACTTGTATAGTAATATAGTTTCGGTTACATACAGACAAACACACAATCTCCATTATAATAAAATAAGATATATATATATATATATATATATATATATTGGTCTATCAGTGATAATAACTATTCTTTACTTATAACTGAAACAAACTATTTATATATATATATATATATATATATATATATATATATATATATATATTCAAACATATATATAAGTGGAGAAAGAGAGGGAGAGAGAGAACGACAAAATGCTAAATGAGGGCTTAAGGACCTAATACTACCCACGTTACCACCAAATAGATCTAATGCATTTTCTATGATATATTAAATGCATGCCCGCTTGTAAATGTATACGATGTACACTTAACCATGCAAGCAGTTATGTATGAGTTAATAGACTTTCTTGCGATGGACAGAATGGCCCGCCCTTGTTATGAATGTTTATAAAGGAAAAATGTACTTACGACAGCATTTGTGTCACAAGGCAATTCTTGAGTCATTTAAAACTGGAGACACCTTAACGCTTGTCCATCCATTTTCTCATTCCTTTTGGCTCACCAAGAAATTGAGATTCTCTCGTACGTAATTTACTGAATGTATTACTGCTAGTGTTTACTTATATATTGCAATGAATGCATTAAGCGTTATTATGGGAGATGGGAGTGAACGTGCCTGTCTGCGTTTTGATTTATTTCTTCATTTGAGTTTTCGACCCGGTGAAAATGTCATTTTTGACGTGTGACAATTATTGAGGTTTTTCAATCCACTATGAAATTGGATGGAATCTCGAAATATTATTCATATAGCAATCTGAATCTTCATATAAAGCAATGAATTTTTATTTATCTATTTTTTACGTCCCTCTGCCTTATCAGCGAGACTTAGAATACTTTAATTGCATCCTCTGCATTTTTTGTACTTTTTGACACCTTGCATTCTGAAAATATAATGTTCCAATCATTCTTCATTTTTGTGTTGGTAAATATAGCTTTAAACTTGGTACTTATCTGACACACCTTGTGTTATGAAAAAAATTAATGAGTGGACCTTTTTTTTTCAGAATACATGGTGTTTCCAAAAGTATAAAAAAATCTCGAAACTTTTTTGACACACCATATGTATATATATACGGTGTTTTTATACTGTCAGTTTCACGTTGCTTTGGAAAGTGCATACGCGAGAAAGTATCTGTTACCAAACGCAGTTGAGTCTATATCCACACACCTATATAATATAATATATATATATATATATATATATATATATACTAGCAAATATATGCACCCTCCGGGTGCAAGTATTTAAGTTTTAATGTGATAAAATATTATATTAAATTAGAAAGGCTAATGAAACTAAATAAGAATGCAGTTAAAAAGATCTGAAACAGAAGAATCGGAAAATAGAACAACAGAAACTTACTCTTCCATCACTCTCGTCTTTCATTGTTATTTTTCTAATTTAAGTATTTATTGTTAAATACAAAGAAGCTAAATGACAATGAAAGACGAGAGTGATGGAGGTAAGTTTCATGTTGTTCTATTTTTCCGATTCTTCGTTTCAGATCTTTTTAACTGCATTCTTTATTAGTTTCATTAGCCTTTCTAATTTAATATCAATATTTTATTCACATTAAAACTTAAATACTTGCACCCGAGGGTGCATATATTTGTGTATATATTATATTATATATATATATATATATTAATATATAGGTTGTGTGGATATAGACTCATGCGTTTGGTAACAGAACTTTCTCGCGTATGCACTTTCCAAAGCACGTGAACTGACAGTATAAAACACCCGTATATTATACATATGGTGTGTCAAAAAAAGTTTCTGGAGATTTTTTATACTTTTGGGAAAACACCATGATTCTGAAAAAAAAAAGGTCCACTCATTTATTTTTTTCATAACACCAAGGTGTGTCATAAGTACCAAGTTTTAAAGCATATATCTTACCAACACAAAAATGGAAAGAATGATTGGACATTATATTTTCAGAAATGCAAGGTGTCAAAAGTTACAAAAATGCAGAGGAGTGCAATAAGTATTCCTAAGTCTCGCTGATAAGGCAGGGGTTCGTAAAAAATAGACAAATAAATTCTTGCTTTATATGAGATTCAGATTGCTATATGAATAATATTTCGGATTCCATCCAATTCATAGTGGATTGAAAACCTCAATAATTGTCACACCGTCAAAATGACATTTCCCGGGTTCGAAAAACTTTTCACCAATTTTTGGAAAAGAATAAAATCAACGCAGACAGGCACGTTCACTCCCATTCCCATAATTAACCCTTAATGCATTCATTGCAATATATAAGTAAACATAGCAGTAATACAATTCAGTAAATTACGTACAGAGAATCTCATTTCTTTGTGAGCCAAAGGAATGAGAAAATGATGGACAGCGTTAAGGTGTCTCCAGTTTTTAAATGACTCAAGAATTGCTGTGACACAAATGCTGTTTCGTAAGTATCTTTTCCTTTATAACATTCATTAAACAAGGGCGGGCCTTCTGCTCCTCGCAAGAAAGTCTATAATCATACATAACTGTTGCATGTTAAGTGTTACATCGTATACCATTTACAAGGGGATGCATTTATATATCATAGAAATGCATTTAGATCTATTCGGGGTAACGTGGGTAGTATTAGGTCCTTTAAGCCCTTCATAGCATTTGTGTTCTCTTCTCCCTCTCTTTCCCACTTATATAATGTGTGAATATATATATATATATATATATAAATATATATATATATTATAAAATAGTTTTGGTTTCCAGTTATAAGTAAAGAATAGTATTATCACTATAGACCATATATTATATATATATATATATATATTTATCTTATTTTATTTATTAATGGAGATTGTGTTTGTCTGTATGAACCGGAACTATATTCTTACAAGTCAGCAATCCCTTTGTTATTTTACACCACATTCTCCATGATTTTATTTTTTATTTAAATTTCATTATTAGTAAAATTTGTTTACATCATTAAGACTGTTAACATTCTATCATACTATAACATGCAATTTTTATTATATATACACAAGAATAGCGTTCACAGTGTGAATGGGAAGGATTTCTGCTATTGATCTTAAAATTTTATTTTAATAAATATATACTTAGTATTATGATTCTTAATGTTTGGTTTATTTATTGACGATGAGCAAAAATTTCGGGGGATAAATCTTAAAAGAAATCCATTAACAAGAGAATAAATCTGTAAATTATTCTTTTACTTCCTATTTTTAACTAAATAGTTAAGTTGGGAAAATTTCACTGAAAAACGGATAATGGAAATTGAATGGAAGCAGTGTTTCAAAGTGTTGTTCTATTTTTCGATTATACCCCTGTGTTCCAAATATTTTTATCTGGGGAATTCTATTCAGTTTCATAGCTTCTATTTAACATGATATTTTATTATATTATATTCTTAATTTACTTGCACCCGCAGGGTGCATATATTTCTAGATATATAAATAGTTATAAGTAAAGAATAGTATTATCACTGATAACTATATATATATATATATATTTTATATATATATATATTATATATATTGATAAATAGTTGTTGTTATAAGTAAAGAGAGTCATTATCTAAGTAACGTAGCGAAACAAAATCAACGGGCTATTCGTATTGTAGTTTCCCGTCCATTGCAATTGCAGCAGCGTGTATGACAGGTTACCATAGTACCATTGATTTATATCCCTAAAACCATGCATACCCTATATATAATATATATATATATATATTATGACTATTATATTACTATTATAAAATTATTTGTAATAGTTATAAGTAAAGACTGCTCAATTATATTGAGAAAACTATATAAATATTATATTCAAGTTATGTAGTGAAGACATGAAGTCAACAGCGTTTTTTCTGTCAGTTTCACGTGCTTTGAAAGTGCATTACGCAGAGAAAGATCGGTTCCAAGTGCTTTTGAGTTTATATCACACCACCCATATATAGTATTTTATATAGATATATATAAATAATAATAATAATTAAGAGGTAGTGAAAAAGTCTATATCGCTTGATAACTCTTTTCCTGTCTATAACCAACATGGTCGAATCTTTGTCATATATATATATATATATATTTATAATATTTATATATAGAGAGAGGAGAGAGATTGAAAATGAATATGGATATATTGAGAGCAAAAATCTTCTCGTATTTTATATCTAAAGTATAATATCTTCTAAAAATACTATAATTAATCTTTTCATACATATTTGTGTTGGGTTTGAAGGCTATCACATGCAAGTGTAAAGAAAAAATAAGGTAAAACTATGGTGTTTGTACTTTGATTTATTCTTAATATTTCGAGATTAAAAATTCTTTTCGACGGAACATTTCTGAAATGAAGCTGTCGCTAGTAATGTTCATTCTGATTTATGTCTCATATCTTTCCAAAGTCTTTGCGTGCGTTTAAGTGTGTGTGTGTGTGTCTGTTCAACAATGTCTTATCATTCCAGGTTTGGCCTAGTTTTGTTTTATTTATTAAAGCAGTAGCTTGTTCGTTTATTTTGTGTGTTTTATTTCTAGGGAAAAGATCCATGAAACTCAAAGTTGTCTTCGCAAACCTAACGTCATTTTCCAGAATGGTATATCTTCTTATTTTAGGATTTTAAAGTTTTCCTGAAGATTTCTACACTCATTCGAAAAACAGACATATCTAAAACTAACACGATCTTTTTGTTATCGTTAACTCATGACCACAAGACAAGTATACATACACACACACACACCACACTATATATATATATAATAATATATATATATATATATATATATATATATGCTCCATCGTTTCTTTAAATATGAAATATGATCCGTTGAGAAACGTATATAACAACATTTAAATATTGATGAAATGAATATTTTTTGAACTTTATATCACCAGGTCTTCCATTAAATCATAATAAAAACTTTATATAATTAAAAAAAACAATTTTTTATTTTTGTCAGTCTGATTAGAAATAAGAGTCAGCCATATACTATCAAAAAACTTAAACATAATCTTTACTTTATACTATAAAAAAATAAAATTGTACACAAGATATTTGATCACCAATTAGCTCGAAGAATCATAATAACGGATAATTCTTGAAAATTCGACTTTCTTAATTCTAATCGTTTAGACGGTAAAGAGACCCGGAGCAAACTGCGTGCTTGATGAACGATGATCTCGAACGGATAATTCTTCAGCGGATTTATCTGGACTTTTTAACGGGAAACTTTATTGCTATTTCGCTTCTGGATAATGTCTCATTTTTTGTTTATTTTATTTTTTATGTATACAAATGGAATATTTACATTTATCATTCGCTAAATACTGGATTATTTTGAACTCATCTCAGACGCTTTCCCTTCGACAAAAAAAAGTGAAAAACTTCAGAATAAGTAAGTAAAATTACCTTACACACACACACCCGCACACATACACACACTCACAATACACACACGCACAACCACATTATATATATTTTTAAAGTTAAATATTGCAGGTAAATAATTAATTCATTACTTATTATACATTGCTCTTCTCTTAGGATTTATAAAAATCCTTCTTGAATATATAGTTTGCACCTACAAGAGCATACGTACTGGTTGTACAGTGAGGATTTGTGATTCACACCACCCTGTCGGCTGGGCGTTTAGAATGCACCGACTGCACCTCTTTCAGACGTTTTACTCCCCAAGGGCCACCGTTGGTTGTGTTGGTCTCGTGTGCTTATCTTTGGGGTTATGAGCAGCCGATTATCTGGCGGTTTCCGGCGGTCGGAGGAGGCCCCCTCCGATCAATCGGCTGGCACTCAAGCCTAGACCTTATATGATGCCCCAACCCTATTGCCCTCTATGAAAAGCCCTACCCCTTTTATCATATGGTGCTAGAAGGCGGGTGGCTGAGGTCTAAATGTTCCTGGGAATTATTGTTAAACTCTATCTGATAGTGATGTTTCCAGTTTGGGATTTGTTTGGCAGACACCTTTCGTTACCATTGCTCCCGTCATTATGACCGGAGTAGTAGTAACATGTTAGGTCCTATCACGGGTTAAATTTAGGAAAATGTATTTATTTAAAAAATTGTGTATCATTAAGATTAATTTTATTTCAAAACTTTAATCGGCATTAAATGACCAACTGAGGTTGGAATCATAAGGTGCTAGGCTTACATGACCAGCCGATTGATCGGAGGGCCCTCTCGACCACCCGTCTAGCCAGTAAAGTGGAATGTTGCATGTCATGGGGACTGTCAGCCACCAGGTCTCTATTCTGAAGCAAACGGGTCGACCTTACGGCCACAGTGGCCCCCATTGGGGAGTGGATTCTTAACCCCTCTGCAGTCTGTGTAATTCTAAGCCCCATGCGAACAGAAGAGTCAATCTACACATGCGGGGTATAAAATGCTCTATCTTATTCTTGTGACAATTACAAGAAAGATTTATTATAATTTTTGTCGTTGAAACGTTGCACAACGCTTATGAGTGCGTAGAGTGAGTGGTCGTAATCTGCCCTAATGGTATTTACCCTTCATTAGAAATATTGAACATTTCTCTATCCTCAAAGTTAGAGTTATAACACAAACTTTAAGAGTTATTGATGGCTCTGGTAAACTCTCTTCCCACCATAATGATGGTAATTTAAAAAGTGGAATAAAAGAGGAGAAATTTGGAATCCGAATTCTGCTGTCAGTAATGAATATTAATGACTAAGTGTGTTTTTTTTATTATTTCT